>JAVCKT010097486.1:0-11644 GCA_032273925.1 Rhynchotus rufescens
AATAGACTTTTTTTTAATATTATTTTTATGTTTCATAGTAGATAGCAATACCTACAGTCATTAAGATACAGTGTCTTAAGAAGCATCAATAAATCCAGCAGATTCTCCACAGAGAAAACCAAGTGCATCATAGCAGTAGGAGACAGAAAACCTGATCTAGAGGATTATGTTTGTTTAGTTGTACGGTTGGAGAAAAGGCTGTCTAAACAAACTGATGGTAAAGTATAAAAGCAAATGAAACTGAACATATACGTTGGAGTTGCAACATTATTAAACAGTCTTACTTTAACAGAATCACTCTTGCAGAAATTTAAATGGAAAATAAGAATTTTTTATACAGATTGCCTGCAGGGTGAATTTTGAGTTCTTATCAATCTCTCTCTTTTGCTCCTATTTCCCTAACTGATTCAAGAGCTAGGGGAGGAAAAAAAAAAAAAAACAAAAAAAAACCCACAAGATAGGCCACATGGGTGGTTCAGGAGTTTTAAGCCTGAGGGTCAAGCTCCAAATCTGAAGAGCAGTATAGATGTATTAATAGAAAACAGGATCTAGACAAATGTGTAACCAGTCTCATAAGAGGGACAGCCTAAAGAAAATGGCCTCAAGAGCTAGTCTATATAGACTGAGGTGCAACTAAATCAAAAAATGCTCTTTGTTACTGATGGTGATCTGTAACAGAAGAACATTTTTGACCCCATGAAATTAAAACTGTAAAAAGAAATTCAGCTTTTCATTTGCACACTTTTACACCCATGTAATTAAGAAGAAAATCTGGCTGAGATTTCTGTTTTGATACCCCCTGGATAAGAATATTGCTCAGATCCTCAAAGCTGATGCGCATTTGGTTTCCCCTGGATAGCAACACTCATTGCCATCTGTTAGGCTGGCGTTGCTCCTGGGCAGAAATTGTTATGGCAGCATGAAAAAGACATGGAGGATCAACTGGTAGAAAGCCATATTTGCCATCCTTTCTTCCTGCCCTGGTGGCTTTCATGAGATATCGTTCTAAAATGTGCTTCTTGTTAAGTGTATCTGATTAACAACAAAGCTAACCATAAAAAACGAATTGCCCTCTTAGGTGTTTAACCAGCATGAATCTTTAACAAAAGATGTATTGTAAATAGCTGAAATTGTGTTTGAGAATTATATAGGTCAAATTCCAAAAAAAAAAAAAAAAAAAAAAAAAAAAAAGAGTTTAAATAAGTATATTAAGGTGAATCTTCAGAAAATATGAGGAATTACATTATGTCACAGAGTCAATGTAATTTTCTAAATAAAAAAATACATCTTAAGAATTTTGCAGGAATCAATGGCCGTCATTTTTCATTTAATAAAAGCTCTCAGTCTTTGCAATGTTCTAGCAGATCCTTTCAGTCCAGCCTGGACATCACACAAAGTATATATTTTAAAGGAATAAGTGCAATGTTTTTTGAAGCATCCTAAAAGAGATTACTTCTCTGTTCTTGTCTGGAAAGAGGTGTACAAACACGCTGTCTATGTTGAAAAAAAGGTTCACTCTAGACCTACAGTCTTTCAACACTTTAACTGTCAAGGTTTCAAGTACTTTAAAAACTTCTAGAACTAGTTACTGTTATTCTTCAATGTGGGATTTCTTCAAATGGTCATATACAGTGTTAAAAATATCAGCCAGGCATCTATTGCCTGCCATCTGGCTTCACACTTAAAAATATTGCTCATCTCCTGCACACAGCACTCATGATGTGGCCTCTGCCCACAGACAGACTGGCAATCACCTTTAATTCTTTCACAGGAGACACTCTGCCAGAGAAACTTGCAGGCTGATTTTGAAGGAACTTTTGGGAACACAAGCAACGAAGCAAAATGTTGCTATTGTTGCTAAAACATTTCCTGTTGAAATTAAATTTGCAAAAATGCTTCCACTATGAAATGCTCTTGAAAAATGCAATACCTCCGTTATCTTCAGCTGAAACAACTTCATGTATATTCCATAGGATTTAATAGTATCAAATGTTTATTTTGAGACTAATCCACAGTTTTGTCTTCAATTAACTAGATGTTCTTGGTAGTTTCTTTGTGCAATACTCAGTTATAGTCTAAATTAAATCTGAAGAATTTCCACTTTCAGCTGCATTGCCTGGGTCTTTTGGGAATGCCTTTACTTTAAACTGTTACGGTTTCCTGGTTTTATTTTTACCGAGGACTGTTCTGCATTCTTAAAAGTTTCATTTTCAGACTGTTATGTTTGTTCATTAATGTTTTTAATGTCCCTTACTGAATTGTTGTTGTGCTTTTAGTGTGTAACACACATCAAGCCCTCACAGCTTGGAATTTATCTCTCAGTAATGAAAATTTGGGACTGAAATTGTAATTGTAAATTCAGAACTAAATTGTAATGATAGAAAAAATTCTGCTGCCATGTTGTATACACACCAAAATTATGGGTTTGATTTTTTTTTTAATTGTTTGAGTTATGCAATTATGATGGGACTTGTAAAATGGCAACAGGGTAAACAGGCGTCCTAGGAATATAATTGCAGTCCTAGGAATATAATTGCAGATTGAATGAAATCAGGAAAAAAAGATATACTGGATATTTTAGTATCCCACTGCTAAAAAGATCAGAAATCTGTTCACACAGGTAGCTGTGCCACTGGTTATCAAATAATAGTTATCCAATTATCCCAAGATAGCTTTGAGTAACATTAATTCTGTCACTTTGTTCTCTTATTATGCCTTGTTTTGGTTTTTTTTCAAGCAACGATCAATGTTTACTTGAAATCTGCCTTTTTTATTTCTCTCCAGATAATAATCTATTTGAAACGCAAGTGAAAGAAATGATTTTTCAGCATGAAAAGTCTTAGGAAAAAAACATACCTTTTTTCACCTGTTTTTAGTTAAGGATGATTAAAGATGGGGTATTTTCAATGTGACCTATACAGAGACAGGAGGGAGGAAAGTGGAGGATGAAGCATGAGGGACTGAGAGAAACAAAGTCATCACCAAGATTAATATCATTATTTGCAGAGGAAAAGGTACATGGAACTTGGTAGACAGCTAGCAAATCCTCTCTGTGATGTGAGGACAAGAATACCTTGTTAAGAGATAAAAATTAAATGAGGACCAGTTCAGTCAAATGTGATGGTCTATTAATTCTGATGGACTGTGCTCATTCACCAAGATAATTCACGTATTTGTTGATATTTCAAAAGAGCTGTTATATTAACTGTTACGATTAACAAAAAAAAAAAAAAAAAAAAAAAAATCCATGGGAGGAAAAAAAGTCCAGCAAGAGATATGTCTTTCTATTATGATTTGTATAAAAGGCGGTTGCTCTGGAAGAGCAGTTTAGTCCTTTTGTAACCACATATCCTCTTTAAAATAAAGATTAGCAGAAAATGGTGTAGAAGTAGATATCTCTTGAAGTGAGGAACTGTAAAAATTGCTTCTAGTAATGGCATGAGAAGTAAACTCAAGCAGAAAGCTGTTGAACAATTTGTATAGATGGAAAGGGACAGCTATAAGTTGATGTGCATGTAATGCATATAAACTGTTTCTGGTTTAGAGGAGCAATAATCCTCAAAAGTAACTAGTAGCTGAGCGTGCAGAAACACTTGTTGATCTAACGGCATTAGTCATCTAGATCAGGGTCCCTAGCACTGAATCTGTTCCCTCAGATGAGGGGCTATCACTTCCAGCCATCCAGAGTCACTTTTATATCATCCTCCATGAGTTCTTTCTAGCCCTTTTTGTCATTAATTAGGCTTTTTCCCTCCTCTCCTTTTTTATTTATTTTTTTCCCCCTTCTCACTGGAAGATGGAGAAACGTGCAGTGAATTTCCAGTTATGTACTTTTTGTGAAAGAGGGCATTTTAGGTGTTTATTTGTTATTTTTACAGAAAAAAGAAGACCATCTGGAGAGTCTGTATAGGGAAAGGATGATTACCTTGACTGATTATACTGTCTGTCTCTACTAATACAGGGAAAAAATGGACTGTGGCTATTCAGGTACACTCTGCTTAATAGGTCATTTTTTTCTCTCATCTCAGAGTTATATCTCTCTATGTGTTTGCATATGTCTGTATGTGTATGTATGTATATATCTGCATGTATGTATACAAGCATGGAGACATGCAGATAGATAAATATGTTCACCAAAAACAGGAGCAAAATAACACATTCCTTTTTTCTTTTGTGGAATAGTTTTAGCCTTCACTTCACTCAGAGAAAAGGTAAGAATGTAGTTAGTTGAACTTGTCGATCATGTCTTTGTCCTTGGACATCTTGTCATCTGCTGTATGAAAAGCTTCAGTGAGATCTAAAAGAACTGAAATGGGTCCTGCCTTTCTGACCACTGCAGAAAAATAATTGAAGTGTGAGGCTACTGATAACTATGTAGGTTACTGACACCTGAATCTGGATGTACAGAGGAAAAAATCCCGAGAACCTCCAGGTATAACCATTGAAGTTGTTGAAATGTAATCCATATTTTTCTTATTAAGAAGATAGAGCAATAATTACTTAAATTATTGATGTCAAGAGAATCCCGATGAAAAATTTAACGAACACACAACTTCCCCCTTGGGACTGAATGTGTATGAAATTCTGCTGCTTAAGTAGATTCTTAAAGGCTTCTAGGTAGATTTTCTAGATTTTTCTAAATTTCTAAATTCTTCTTTGTTGTCTTGTTTCCATCTTTCTTTCCTTCCTTTCTTCTTCTCTGTCTGTGAAAACTTTTTATGCAAATCTTTTTACGCAATCCGTGCATTTTTATGCAATCTAGTGTTATACAGACATACGTAGAAATGGGAATACTATTTTTTTCTGCATCTTAAAGCAGTAAGGATCTTGCAAATCTTTTTAAAAACAAATGACAGTAAAGAAACTAATGTACTCTTTTGCTTTTACTTGTGTGCCGATATGTGAATAATGGGAGGAAGTTCGTTCCCTCTCTCCAGTATGGAGCATGGTACTTGTGTAATGTATGTGAATGTGAGGCATGGCACATTTCTTAAAAATTCTTGCCACATCTGTTTGAGAACATATTTATCAACCGTGAAGTAACTGCTAAGCAGGAAACTATGCAAGTGTTTTCTAACACTTTTACAGATTTTGTAATTTATGTACTTCTAATATATTGCATGTTAGGAAAACAAACATACGAGAATGTCACAAGATACCTTTCATGGATGTTTGCCTGTTTGTGGTGTCGAAACTAGCAAGACTATTTTCCTATTTTTTTTTATTTTGAAATTCATTTGTGTTGTGGAAAAGGCAGGAGTGATGCATTTCACTAGTAGGAGAGAAGCAACAAAGTATTTTATTGAGGTCAGATACTGACTCAACAAAGTTCAACTGTAAATAGACAGTGATTAAATGAGGTTTGTTGTCAAGGTTCACCCAGTTATTTACTGTGTGGATGACAGGGTCAGCTGAAAGTGTCAAGTGCGGCTAGATCCAATGCTAGTTCCAGACTTACTCAAAGGTTTATGTCTAAGGATTTTCTAGCAATATGCATGGAGACTGTCCCATTGAGTCACAAAGTTTGGAATGGACCCCCTCGCTTTCCAGACTGCTTCCCCCTCCCTTTGCCTGGTCGATGGTTCATGTCTCAGGAGTTACATGCACAATCAATCAGAGAGAGAATTTAGCAAACTTTCTTGAAGGTTTGCAAAGTTTAGCCTGTTATTAATCACTTACTATGTGATCTGTCACCCGTAAAGCACATCTCGGCTTCAGGAGCCACCTTGGCAGGCAGCCCAGCTCAAGGGGAGGCTCTGCAGTGCAGCCCTCTCCCACGCAAGAGAGTTCAGAGGGCTCAGGGGACTGACCTCTGTTTATACTGGGGGGAGATGGTTGACCCATAGTCATATTTTTTTGACTGGATGGGTCTTAGTTGGCACTAGCCCCTGCCTACATGCTGTTTATGGAAACGTCAGGTTGAGAAGGAGAGACCCCATCGTAGATGGGGAGAAACATCTCTGTTTCCAAGAAGTGAGGTAGTTATATCCAGGTGAATTCCCTGTCCAGCTACCAGCTAGCAGTTCTAAAGGAGAGTCATCTTGCCCTTTTTTTTTTTTTTTTTTTTTTTTTGTAATTAAAATTTATATAAAATAATATCAGAACTGTGAATTCCAAGCAAGCTATACAATCTGTGGGTCTGGATCAGACACATCTCTGCATCTAAATCCAAATGGGAGGTGAACAAGGCATTTGTATCTTCTTAAAACCTGTCCCTGGTTTCACAATGACTTTACATCTCCTGATTCAATTTTGAAATGAATGGCACATTGCTATCTGCCTACTTTACATAGAACATTTCTGCAACAACAAGCAGCAAGCTGAATTCAGCATTCAGATGGCTCGTCCCCTTATCAAGAAAGCAGACCTCATTATGAGACATCCCTGTTTATCTCACTGCTTTCTGTACATACCATCTGAACGCAGTGTCAGCCGCCTCGGGCTGATTATGGCTACAACAATTGCCTGTGGAGAAAAGCCCTTTACAAGCAACAACTTTTTCTTTTTAATGTATATTATAGTTCTGAACATTCTTTTCAGAGCTCTCTGAAATAATGAGAGGTAAAAAAATAAAACTTTCAAAGGAGCTTATGCTAAAAGGGCTAAACATGAATAATGATTCAGATCAAAATTTATCTGGCTTCCAGCTAATAAAAGGGAGAACTTGAATTTGTTGCCCTGGCTTTTATCCTCCTACAACTCATCCTATTAATCTGTCCCATGACCAGGACAGATGTCAGAGAGTCTGGAACCATGTCTCAGTAGTTTTGTGCTTCAGCTCCACTTCATGTGACCTACTTGTGTTCAAAGACCATCCAGGATCATAGCAATGAGAGGAGGGAAGTGGGGGAAAAAAAAAAAAAAAAAAACAAAGAAAGAAATAACTTATTAATTTATGAAAAAGGCATTAAAAATCCATACTAACTGAAACATTAAGCTACTGTGCCATGAAAGAATATGAACTTAGTTTATGTAAGATATCATGATTAGTGTCTAATCATATCATGATTAGAATTTGTGATGAAGTGGCTAATGGAAAGGAAAACCATTTGTGGTGAATGCCTCCGCTTTAATGACATTTCTATCTCGAAAGCATATTCGAGTTTAGCATGCAGCTTCTCCCCATGACAGACAGTCAAAGCTATAGCCCAAGCGAGCACAAGTTGTCCTGCCAAGTGAAAGCCCCGGGAGAAGGTCTCCGCTCTGAAGCGGGCAGGCAGGAGGGAGCTGGAGCTTCAGGGCAGTTTGGCCCCATCCACCACCTGCTGCTGGCCCTTGCACTTGGGCTGATCTCTTCTTCCCCTTTTCCCCCAACGTGCTTTGAAGCATCTAGCTTCACCTCACAGCAGGTTTGCTATTGCCCTGGAAAACCTCCTCCCACTCAAGTCCATGCTTTGCTCTTTCTGTTACTCCTAGTCCTGCTTTCTCAAATTTGCAGCAGCTGTGGAGGAGGAAGAGAAGTAATTCTACAACATAGAGAGCACATACTGACTTTCTGCATCATTCACTTTTTTTCTTTTTTTTTTTATTTCTTTTTGTGGGTATTGTGGGTTCTGCAGGAGTTACTGGTGTGTCTTAGGCAGTTTTTACTGCACAAGTAAAAAGAGAGGCAAAAGTTTTCTTGCTACGCTAAAGCTAAAGCCTAGCTTTGCTGTGCTACTGGATGTACCTAGCAACAGAAGACTTGATTTCAAGTCATACTTAGAAAGAATACTGAGAAGATATATTTCTTAAGTACATGTTTATCCAACGTTTCAGTACTGGTTTGTAAATAAATACTGTAAATGCACTGTGTATTTTGGATAAACAAACAAACACTGACTAGTTTTGTTCCTATTTTTCCTTGTTTTGATCAAGTTTTCATACCACTGATGTCTAATAAGAAGCCTGCCTGGGAGGAGTGTGAGGGGAAGTGTCAGCTATCTGTAGGAAGACTGTGAGAGTCTAAGAAAAGCATCATTGTTTTCTTTGTTTGAGGATCATAGGAATTGCAAATTCCTATTCTGATATAATCCCATATTAGCTTTGAAAAGACATGTAAAGAGAAGTTTAATGTTCTAAGCATTTATGCAAAGGAAGAATGACAAGCCATGCAATTTCTATTGCTTTTTTCCTATGCATTTGCTAAAAATATTTTTCTTAGCTCAAGGTGCCTTTCCCAGCATTCTCCATGAGGCTCTGAACACTCATGCAAAAAAGCAAATGTCATTATTACAACATTATAAAAGACTAAGAATTTTCCTTATTCTAATACAAGCTTTTGAAATGCCCTGAATATTTAGAACTTGGTGGAATTTCCTTTCTCAGTGATTCTATCATTCTGAATTATAAGGAACTGTAATTAACACTTCAGATTTTCAAAGTCATTTCATGAGAGCAGTTTTTAAAACCTCCCACATCAAAGTATAGGATTACTTATGCGATAAACCTTTGAGAGATTATGAAATACAATATATATTAGTAAGCAACATGTCAAGAGAAACAAACCTGTAAAATCCTTTTACATTATTGAAGTCTGTTGAAAGTAGGCAGGTTCTGTTGGATATGTGATTCTTCTGAAGAGAGAGAAAACAAAAGATTTTATTTTTTCATCTGCATGAAAAGTATTTGAGAAAGAATGCTAGCAGAGAAGCTAGCTGAAACGTTGTATTTTTCAGTCTGAGGTATCTCTTTCAAATCAGCATAAATATACCTTTTGATAAGTAAATAAAGGAACTTCATTCTGAAAGGTGGCAGGTACTACAGCTCCTCTTGGAGGAGATGACAACTCACAATGACACAGGACTAAATGAATCCTGAAGAGAAAAGGACTAAGGAAAGGAAAAGGGGACCTAACTGGCATCTAATTCATCCTTAAAAAGGAATAAATTGTTTGAAGCTATTTTTGTGAATTATATAATGAACATCATTCTTTCTCTATTACTTCCCCCCCCCCCCCCCCCCCCCCCCCCCCCCCCCCCCCCCCCCCCCCCCCCCACAGAAAAAAGAAAAAAGGTGTTTTTCCCTCACTTTTCTATGCCTACTTGAAAAAAATCTAAAAAATTTGTAACCGACAGCTGCTTGCTTTTATTTTTGAACAGTATTTAGGTGTCCTTGAAGATTGAGTGTGTTGTGCAATGTGCTATGTGGCAAACGTAGAATTTCATATTTCAATTTATTATATAAGTCACCCATGCAGATCTTAGAGGGATCACATTTCACTTCTCTAGTAAAGAGAAGTTTATTCTAGTCTGATTAATTTATGCAAGTATTAATATTTTTGAGATAAAATTTTACTCCATGTGTGGTGCTGCTATGGCTAAGATTCATTTGTTGTAACTGTGGACATGCCAATAAATTATCCAGACTTTAGTCAGACAGGCATAGGAATTGTATAGGATGTTCCCCAGCTTCTCTAAGTGACTGTAAACTGAGGACTACTGGTTTTTGTGTTTGCATTACAATCCACGGGCTGTAATTGTTCCTGTGCTCTATTTTTGAATGCAGCAGAGATGTGAATAATAGGTCTTTGATTTCTGCACCAAGATTTCTGCCTTCAGAATCTGCATCATATACGCAGGATTTCTGTAATACTGTACTACAGGGGGATAGTTGGGAGTTTGGCCAATGAGGCTTTGAACCAAGAGGACCTGACTATCTTAGTAGTAGTAATGCTGACGAGTTATTTTTGCAATGATGTTAAGCTGAACATACAGCTGCAACTGCGATGTCTCCATACAGATCTGACAGGAGGAGACAATCCTGAACAGTGGTCATGTCATCTTAAATCACACTCTTGAGAGAAAAAAAAAAAAAAAAATAGACAACATTATAACAAAAAGTGGCAAGATTAGCTCCAAAATGGTATGAAGTATGATTAAATAATTCTGAGGCTGGAAGAGGAGGAGTGTTTGCACTGCAGTTTGGTTTAGTTGCCAGTTCTGAGTGATTGAACCAGAAAAGTGATTTGGACCTCTAGAAACCCAGGTGTAGGGGTGTACAGGCACTGACATGTAGGTTTTGGTAGTACATATTTTCTTTTGTGTGTCTCTTGCAATTATTTTTGTAGCAGTCAGCCCTCTGGGATGCTCTATATTTACGAACTTTCCCTCTTACTTTAGGTAACATGGCAATACCTAGAGTTATGGGAAATATTAAATAGGGTCTTACTATCCACTTCACTCTTAAAAGATAATGCAGGATGCGTTAATGTGTGTATGTGCATTTCAGCAGGAATGCTATTTGCAGAGTATAGATATATTGGTACTGACTCTGCATTTGCTCGTAAAAGTTGGTTATACAATCAACTGTCTTTGGAGGAGCTCTTAACAGGTCTTATTGCCAAATAGTTCTGAACCATAAAACAAAATAAAATTGTCATTTCTCTTTGTGACAGTGAAATCACCAATGAAACCGTCCTCTTTAAAATCAAAAAAAAAAAAAAAAAAAAAATGCAAGAGGGAAAAGAAAAAGACCAAGTCTATAAAAAATATTTTTGCATTTTTTTTGTGATGAGATTACTGTCTGTGTCATTATAAAAATAAGTATTCTAGTTTCTGCAGCCCCAGAGGGGACTAAATTATACTGCTCTGTTTATATGTTAGATTGAAAAAACCAAAGTTCTGAGAAGTAATTCTGGGTATTAAAATCTTCATGCTTTCCCTTCAACCCAAAAATTGCAAGAAAATACCACCTTCCACTCAACTCGCTAGCTAGTGAATCAAATCTTTTTCATATTGGACAAATATGCAAGAGCATCTTTTACGTTGTCAGTAAATCCGATTTTGGTGCACAGTAGAACTTAACAGGGTACAAGTATACAACTAACTTAAATACCAAGGTTAGTATAGCCACAAGATTATCATAGTCTACATGAGATGCAGACCTTTAAGGGGAGGTGTGGATGAGCACTGTGTATCATTTCTTGCTGCCTACATGCATGGCCATTCCTGGTGTGCTGTTCTGGGTACCTTCAAATATTCTCAAACTGCACTTTGGCTGCCACGTAGATAAGCCTATGCAGGGCTATAGCAAGCACAAGCCAAATGATATGACTGGGCTTTTAGAAAAGCTGTTTTAATTTGTATGATTGAATAATCATTTTGAAGCAGCTTCTTTGCCAGCTATGATAATCAGAGCACTGCCAGGAGGTTGCCTTCAGACATCCAATTCTAATTCCATCCTGGAAGCGTTTCCTTCTCCGAGGTCCAGGAGAATTTCTGCAATCAAGAAAAACTTTCACATCATGCTGTCAGTAACTGAATGAGAGAGATTAAACAGTCTTTCTTGAAAAGGGTTTTGAGGATTTTTTAAAATTTATGTAGAAATTTACTGAAATACTGTTACCTGATAAAAAGATCCAACATCATAAATATGTAAGAGAATTCCGTTAGTTTTGGCTCGCTAGATGCTTAAATCCTAATCTAAAAGTCCTGAAGTTAATGATGAAATCTAAAATCAGTGAAATAATTCTGTTAATTCACAAGTATTGTTAATGAAGAATCAAGCAGAGCCCACTTCTTCCAACTAGAAGTTAATCCTAGTGCTGTGCTTCCTATTTGTTTTCTCTGTTATCTCTAATGTAATGGTAATTTTCTGAAACGTGGATCAACTTACCTGTGTCAGAGAGAACAATGGTAGGAAATAGGATTGCTCAGATTTGAGT
>JAVCKT010097487.1:0-11644 GCA_032273925.1 Rhynchotus rufescens
CACCCCTGCCACCACTCGTTCCGTGACAGTATCTGAACAGAGATTGAGATAACTGACAAATAGTGGATTCTTAGAAAATAACGGTGATCTTTAGATAAATGTCATTAGAATGGAAATTTAATATTCTTCACTTAACGACGGTGACTACATTCTGTGCTAGATGATATTATAAAATGTTGCAGAGAATATGTTCCAGGAACAACATGGTTATCTGAAAGAAAGATGACAGCCTTAGAATTTGAAGATTCAGTGTTCAGTCTTGTTCATACTTTGATTTAAAACAAAACCAGAGCCAATGTATTTTGCCCCTAAAACACTGTAAAGCACCTCTTGGCATTGCTGTGAAGAGAAGCAAAGACCTCTCATGGTGCTGGCAGGTCTTGGTGACTTTTAAAGTTCCTTTAGGCTGACCATCATGGATGGGTTATCACCCAATTAAAAAGTTTTAAGCACAACCTTGTTATGTTCAGAGTAGTATTGATAACTTTGTTAAATATAAGGTGTAACAAGCTGTCTTGCCTAACTCATAGACAGTGATGCTGGAATATAATTCTGGACATTTTTTAGCAAATTTAGCTTTTGGAAAAGCAATAAAAAAGGGGGGAAAACAGCTGAGAGAGTTAGAATAGAGAGGAGAAATGGGAATATGGAAAACAGAGTAAAGTTGAGCTGGTTAGCAGGAGACAAGGAGACAACAGCAATGTATACATGTAGGAAGTGTGTAAATAGCGAGTAGGAAGAAGACCTATTCAGAAGAATTTTTAAAATTTTACATGTTTTAATTTTAAATGTTAAAGTGTAATGAAATCAGTAGCTGTCTAAGCTTGAATGCTGGTACAAATTTACTAATGTACCACGTTACAGAGGGAATTATCTTGGAGATAGTAGAAGCATTAAAAGAAAAAAAAAAAAAAAGGAATTTCTGAAAGCAGTTTGGGAAACTCCAGAAAAAATACTGGGGGGAAAAATCCTTCATCGTCATGGAAACAGACCAGGCGATTTCATAAGGTTTCCATCTCTAGCTGTGTTATTCCCGTGCCGTTTCTTTTCGGGTGAGGCTGGAAAGGGAGGATTTGGGATTATTGTTACTAGCCGCCTGTACTGTTCAGTGGAACACTGCATTCCAGCACCGTGGCTGCAAGGTTCTCCCCCCTCAGCACTGAGTGGGAATTATTGAGTGGGAATTATTGTTTACAGTACGTGAGTGCCTCAATAAAATGGAAGGAGTGACAGGCATTAATAGTGGAACAAATGATGTTGCTGCCATCTCTGTTGGCTCCTGCAGCACGCCAGCATTGCTTCTGTCACCTTCTGCTAATTCTTCCCTTTCTCAGTCAAATCCAAGAGCCAAAACTGAGTATATGAATTCTACTTATTTGTCTGAGTTAGCCCTTTTGTCAGGAAAGACCTCATTTTCGGTAAAAGTTTGGACCATGTTTATGTGTTACCTTTTACATAAGGTTTAAAGATGGAATAATTTGCTTGGAAGATTCCCTAGAGAATAAAGGAACAGACACAATATGTGCTTCCTCCCATAGGGTGGAAAATTATTTTGACCTACCGCCAAGCTAAAGGCCTCTGTCCAAGCTGCTAAATGTCACTCCACCTGGAATGTACGGATTTCTTGGAGAGGAAAAGAGAGAAAAAAGATTTTTTTTTTTTTTTTTATAAAGTGGAGATAATTAGGTTGCTCATTGTATCTCGGTATATCTTTGCATAGCAGTGTCTCTTGATTCTTTTCATATTGCAGTGTAGTTTGTGGTAGGTTTCAAATTAATAAAACAAATTGTTTCTGTAGATAGACTGCGTTTACTTTGCGTTGTTAAGACTGGAGAACAGAGTAGTTACAGGAAATGCTCAGTGATGACTCCAGCATTGTCACTGTTCCCCCACCTCACATCAACTCCTGTCATGGTACTAGTGTCTGCATTTTTTGCTTTTTTTCCTCATACTAAATATCTAATTTATTTCATTTTTCATAAATAAAGATACCCAGGAATCCTGCAGCACGACTGGCAACCCCATCGTGCTTGTGTAAGAAGCCACATTACTGCCAGCTTGGGCAGTCTGTGTTAGTAGGGTGAAAAAAAGGCTAGTGCCCAATAAAAAGGATAAAGAATAAATTATTTGTCCAGTTCATTTCCATCTGTTCCATACAGTGCTGGTTTAATTCAGATTTTTTTATGCAAAAAAAATTCACACCGAAATTTCAAGAGTATTTGGAAAACAGTGTTTTCATAAAATAAAATAAAATAGTTTAACAATCTTTCAATTTTCTAGTTTATCCCAGTACCTTATGTAATGACTATTTTTGAATGAGGAAGTAGTTTTCAATAGTTCTGACTCTCCCTATAGAAAGACTACTTATTTTCCAGTCCTGTCAAGATTTCTGTCTCCAGTTCTTCAGGCATTTTATTGCCCTCAGAGTACTGTGATGGCTGGCCGAGATGGAATCCTGCTCTTGGATCTTTATTAACAATTCTGAAAATTTCATTTGCTTTTTGAGTTGTAATTTGAGAGAGAAAAAGAGACACAAAGGGAAGGTTTTACTCTAAAGCACATGATGAGTTTTTAGTTGCAGTAGTATCAGAAATTTTGTTTGCTTAAGTTCCAAATCTATTTTAGCCTTTCCTTAATGAAAACTTAGTTCAGAAGTCAAATATCTATGGAAAGAAATATCCAAAAATCCCTGAGTCAAAATACAGCAATTCTGAAGGCATTTTTAATTCTATCTGCGGATTTTAAGTTTTCATTACAAGGGCTTTGTCCTTTGCATTGCTAAAATCACTGTCAGGTATATGAACTTCTAGAGTCAGGCAGTATATTTATAAATCTATGAAGTTAAACTTAGATTGGAAGATCAAAATCTAGAAAGGAAAGGCCCTAGCTTTTAGAAATAGTACGAGGGCTGCAGTTACTACAATGTCTTGAAAAGTTCTTTCCTCCCATAGATCCCACCTAATCCCTTTGGCTTAAGGGGTTTAGGGTTTTACAAACTGAAGGCAATTAACCAATTAATGACTTTTTAAATAAAATTTGGAGTACTCTGAAGAAAGCAGTGTGAGACAGATAAAAATAAAATATATTTTATTGCATATCTAATGTATTAATATATTATGTATTAATAATCTTAGTAATTATGTATTGATAATCTAAATAATCAAAATAACATCTACATAAAAAAAATCATTTAACTAGTATGATTTTTGGTATGGGGACAGAACTTCATAGAGAACAAATGGGAAATTTTACTATGTAAAATTAAATAATAATTAACACAGTTCCATTTGATGGAGAATAATACTGTGATTGTGGCCAAAAATATAAAACTGTTGAAGTATAACAGTATTCTTGAAACATTTTCTAGGTGTTTGGATCCCAAACCTGCAGCAATAGTTGCTTATCTTGATATGCTTTGATTGTAGTAGAATTATTCATTAGGTAAGTTTGTCATCTGGATAATTCAGTGCAAACAAAATGTTATGCAGTTTGCCAAAAATGAGTCTCACACTGTCTCTTCTGCTGAAATTAAAAAATTCAGCCCGAAGTATGATCACATTTTCAAGACAACTAATTTATCTTATCTTCTCTGCACCAAAAATAAAAAAAATCACTATATCACTAAAATCAATGATCAATACTTGTCAGATAAATATTTATTTTTCTAAAAAAATGCTTGCATTAATTTTAATTGCTTAAGGAGTATCCAAAGGAATTTGGCTTAAACTTCAAAAAATGAATCTGTGTATACCTTATAAATGACACAATTAACAAAAAATGTGCTTAAATCTTTAGGTGCCTGTACATAGGCGTCTGCACTCACACTTTTATTACTGAAGTTGCTTACTTGCCTAGAGCTTTGAGAAGGTCCTACCCTTTTTGTGAAGCCAAACGTCTTGTCACCTGTCTAACATCTAATGCTATGGGATTCCCAAGTGGGCACTGGGAGGTGAGGAGATCTGCTCTGGGACACGGTGACCCTGTGGGCGCTGTGTCCCCATATGGGCACGTTCATTTGGAAATAGAACCACACCAGCTACTGCCGGGGGCTCTCCCCTTAGCCAAGATATCGAGGACCTCTTAGGAGATTAGAGTGACCGACACGTGAGAAGAACAGATAGGGGATAATCGGGCCCACAAAAAAGCTGAAATCCTGTGACTTGGTGCTCTTGGAGAAGGAGGACGTAGATGTGGAGGTGAAGGACGATGTGAAGCCAGAACCTTGGGAAGTGGTCATGGAGCCAAGGGAGGGACAGCACTCCCAAAGTGCCTGTGTCCATGGGAGAGACTGGTCCCAGTTCTCTTTCACATAATACCCTTCAGGAGTCTCTGAGGGCTTCGGAGGAGAGTGTCTGAACAGGCATCCTGGGTTAGGTGCAGAGGAAGGTGCTCTGTGCTCCTTCCGCTCGATCCTGTGCCTTTATGTTGTGGTGGGAATGCAAGGCAGAGGAAAAATAAATAGGGCAAAGCTGACTGAAGCCTTGTCATGACAGGTCTGGTTGTAGCTGCCGTAACTACCCAAGCGTCCCATCCAACGCTGTCTTTATAGGCCTAGTAATTGGGTTCCTTAGTTTATAAAGCATGAGTGTTGCTTCCTGATGCAACCATATTTTGAATAGTGAGCTAGACTTCCAAGGCCAAAGAAGCAACTGTCTGCACTGACGTGGAAGCCCTCGGGGAGAGAATTGCCTTTGCAGTTACTCCTTGCTCCTGACCTGAGACCACAAATCTTCCATGTCCCCGGAGGGAGCCTCTGTAGGCATCACTCTTATCTCTTTCTCCAGACTTGCCTACACCTTTAGGCAGAGAACTTGAAAAGGAGATGAGAAAGACCAAGAGCTGGGGGTTGGTTTTTTGCTAAATGTTTTTGAGCCCTTCTGTTACTATGTCAGTTTTGTAGATCCTGAGAATAGGGCAGGACTTGGTGGCAGTTCCACCTCCAAGCTTCATTCTGAGCAGAGCTCAAGGCTGCATGTGTGTTATAAAAATGAGCTGGACAGTGATTCAGGAGAGGTGATGAGCAGGTTTATGCAGCAGTGTAAGTGTATCAGGCTTTGTCACAGCACCTCAGATAGTTCGCTCTGTGAATCCCCATCACATAAAGAAGTTTACGACATGTCCAGGTGAGAGGCAGGATTCCAGTTGCACTCCTCTCTTCAGCATTGCCTGCCTGCTGACTTGGGTATCCGTGGTCCTGTTTGGAGGTGTAGTGAGCTGAAATCTCAGGTGCCTAAACCTCATTTGAAGCAACAGGGAATTGCAAATGATTAACAGAGTATTTTGCTTCCTGCTTCCTGAGTCATGCAGTTAACAGGCAGTCGCCCTCATCCCTGCCCTGAGGTTCTTCCAGCTGAGCAGTCTAATTTTGCCTTCTCATCCTAAACTCTCCTCATCACTGACATGCTCGTGCTCCTGTAACAGCCACCCCTGCTTTCCGCTTTTGAGATGCAGCTTACAAGGTGGAGCAAACAGTTCCATGTTTCTCTCTCATTGTGCTTTATGGAGCTATGTGCTTTATGCACAGTGAAAACGGGCAGCAACACATTTCTTCTCTATATTCATTGCCTCTTAGAGTAAGAAACAAGTAAACATTGCAGTTTTGGTTCATTTCCTGTAAATGTTTAAAAATTAAAGCTTACAGAATTTCAAGCAGCAAAATGCGTATTAAAAGCAGTGTTCTGCAGAAAGATACTATTAAAACTGAAAAAAAAAGAGGACACTTTTAGAAGTGTTGAAAGCCTGTATATTTAATAATTTATCAGTTAATCAGTTTTACTTTGAAGCCGTGTTCTTTGTATTCACCGTCTGTGTCGGGAAATGCTAACACTCTGATAGCTGTGTGTAAGATGTAATCAAGCATCTTAACTGTTGATATGTGCTGCATAAAATTTGCTTGATAGGTGCATTAAGCGGCACCTTGGAGCTGCACAGAATCTCCCAGGTTTCTAATGCTGGAAGACTGAGAGCAGAAAAGGAAAATAAAATTATTTCATGATAGATAAGTCCATTTTTGTAAGCAAATGATTTCACTGTTTTGCCGTAGAAATATCACCAGATCATAATCATAACTTGAGGGCATTTTGTTCTATTCACTCTTGCTCTGTCTGTGCTATTTAGAGAGCTCAAGGGTATCCTAAATTGCCGTCAGAGTCTCTTTCTAGGGATTTTCCACAGCTAGTGATGTTACCAGGGGAGCATAAAGACATTTGTGTGGACTTTAAACCGCAATTTTACTTCCTGGATTATCAGCAATTTTTTTCCCCTCCTTTTCATCTCTAGGTATTAGCAGAGTAGGTGAAGCCTTAGAGAAGAGTGGAAAATGTGGATGTCTTTTCCCTTCCTCCATACAGTGGGTTAGGAGCCAAGGGCAGGCGGGACAGGGCAAGGACCAGGGCTCAGAGGGTGAAGGAGCCTGTGACTTGGAGGACGTGGGACGCAGGGCTGGCTGGCACATACAGTGCCAGAGAGGTGGGACAGATTTAGGTGGTTTCATCGAAGGGAGCTTGTGTGCACAGTGTACCTGGGATGCATTTTTAGTCCCTAATCAAAGGCATTTTTGGTAGGGTCGCCTTTGAGACCCTTTCTGTAGACCAAAAGGGTCTCACATGGTATTATCATCAGTTACGTGACAAGTTAAATGTCAACAACAAAAAGAGACTTACTGCTTTAAGGCGACCCAGCTACAGAGCTGCTAAGGAGCAGCAGGAGTTTCAGGTGGGTGAGTTTGTAATGGCTTTGCAGTGGAGAACCTGAGACAACAGGCTGTGGGTTTCTTCATCTTCCATTCAGGCCGCATGTTCTCTTTCAGGTAAGTGTGAATATAAATCAAGTATGATCACATTTGACCACATGGGAGATAAGTGTGAAAGGCATTTGTCACATCATTAACTGCATCCAGAAGAATGTGCACTCTGGGGAAGAACGTGAGAAGGTTCCACAGTGGAGATCTGAAGTTTGGAAAAGCTGCCTTAAAGGTTTTAATAAAGAGAGAGTGAAGTGTTTGCTTGCCTGGAGAAAAGTTTTTTCTAGCCTCTCATACAAAGAGGCAATAAACTACATTTGCTGTAAGGAAAGAGATATTTCAGACAGGAAAATGGTCAAGTTTTCTTTCACAATCGGAGACACCATTGTGAATCATGGGGGAAGGATTTTCTGGGAGCAGAAATTTTAGCTCAAAATGCAACTTGTGATCTTTATGAAAGAAATCTTCTGGTCAGGCTAGGATCTAGCCTCAGATCTAGAAGCCTCTACTGGATGATAAAAATGTTTCCTTTTGAAATTTGTAAAGTAAGTAAAGGAAAAGTGGAGGAGAAAATCTATATAGGTAGAATAGACCATATGAGGAGGATCTGAGATGAAGGGGAGTAAGCGAAGCTGGACTCTGGCTAAGGAGATGAGTGTGCAAGCGGAGATAAAATTCTGCTTTTTAGGAAAATGTTAGAGAAAGGGAGAGTAGAAGCTTGCAGAGAGGTGAAGCAGGTGGCTGCCTCACAGAACAGTTGGGAATATGTAAAAAGTTCAGGGTTAAGTGCTGGATCTCTTTTTCCCAGGTTATTCCCTTGTGAAACAGTCTTACTGTTTAATGTCTTGCCTTTAATTAAACAGATTGCAGAGTTCTGGAGAATTTTGCTTTTATTTGGAATCTATTAATATGCTTTTGGGTGGCTGTGGTCACTGAAGATAAAATGTTCTAATTCAAGCAAAATTTCCATTGCCATCATTTCAGCTAGTATTGAGTATAGTTTTGGTTTAAGAGTATTAGTTTTTTTTTAAAGCACCGTTTAAATGTGGCGCTGCCGTCCCTGGAAGTTTAACTTAAATCTAACTTCTTCCAGCTTATAACTGACATATGTACTACTGTATGTTTTGTATTTTATGTATTGCATGCCTTATGCTCAATTTAGACTGTCAAAATAACTGCAGGGGATGAGATCCCTGTGCGTTTGAAGAAGTTGGCATAGGGACTGAATACTGCTGATGCACCAGTCCTGCCAAGGTAGTGGCTTTTTGTGGTCCTCATCAAGATATTTATGATTCTCCTCTATCTGTACGCTTGTCAATTCATAAGTGTTGAGACTAAATGGATTTATGACTTAACTAATATATATTATTGAGAAAACACCCACTTTTCACTTACTAGTTTTCATAAAAATGCATCATAATCTTTCAAAATCCTTCCAAATCTAAGAGCTTTGTTTTTAAAGGGATACCCCTCACCACTTAGTTACCACTTAGTTATCACTTACTCATCACTTATCACAAACACTTTACTGTGTTCGATCTCATTCTTCATTTTCCTAAATTGAGAAGCTGCCTATAATGAAATCCATTTCCCCTTCGATGAGCTGAGTAGACTGAACTCATTGACTCTTTGTCGTGTGATGCATTCGCCGACATTTCACCATTTTTGTGAATAGGTACTCTGTAGAGTTCAGATAGCAAACCTGGCCATAGTCTTAAGAGGCAGCTGCAATCAATAGAACTTTATGGCAGTAATAAGAGCAGGATAACTTAAGTAAGGCATTCGGTTTCCTCAGTTCCTTCTTTTTGCCATCAGGAGTTTTATTGGCCTCCCTTTTCAGACTCCTTCTTGAAGATCATCATGGAGTCTTCAGTCCTGCAGATTGGGCTCAGCTGTTGTTTGCTCAGTGTCTAACTTTACACTTAGCTGCTTTAGAATATCTTTTTGGAGTCTCCCTTTTCTTCAGGCATTCAGTGTCATGCTGACGAGCCTCTGCTTACTTGGAAATCACTTTAATATATGAACAGTTCTTGGCAGCCCCTTCCCTTCCTCGGGACGTCCCTTGTGCTTAAAGATCTTGCAAATCACTGTTGACAGTGTAACACTTTGTCGGCTTCTGAGTATAAACCTGTAGAGTCTGGTTCACTTAGAGCTGTAAAACAGTCATGACTACAATTAGACTTTTCTTTAGTTGCTGATGGAATGGGGATTATTATGTGATTATTGCTACCAAATATCAATATATCATGTGGCTTCGTTCCAGACCACAGAAGAAGAATATTCACCAAGCACTGCTGCCCTACCAGCTGATATTTTAAGTCATTTCCATTTCATAAGGGACACATAGTATTGAAATTTGATTATTGAATAATTTGGAATTAGTTTATTCTTATTTTATAATTTTAAAATATTGAATTTACTTGTAAAAATACTTTTGCTTTTTTATTTGTTCTCATCTCACCAGACAAGAGATTATCCTTATATATTTTTTCCTCTGTTATCAGATTTCTGATAACTTCTAACTTTATGTTAATTATTCTCAGCTTTCTTTTTCTCTTGTTATGTTTGTGTAACTGCTTTCATGCCACATCGTTCAGTCTTTCTGGATATGTGCTAAAATGTTCTGCAGAGCACTCAATCAGCAGCTCCACTTTTCAGTTTACATTTCTGCTTCATCATTTCATTTGGATCTGTGTTTTCAGCTTTGTGGCACAGATTATTTTAAAGCCTCTTTTATGTATGTTACAGATTTGGATTTAACTTTGCATCATATAACAAGTAAAGTAGATGTAATGATTTATTTGTATCTGAGATATTACTAATTTATGACTATATGACCAGTTGTCTTTGTGTTGATGCAGTGTGGGTTTTTTTTTTTTTTTCATAATTAAACTGTCACAAATTGTATTAAACATTTTAGGGACATTTTGTCATTGTCAGCCTGAGATATATGTGACATATATAGGAACTTCTCTGACACCAGAGGACCCTGCCAGTGATGTGGATACCTGACGTTCATTTAGTGACCTGGATTAGGTTGGAATTGGCTGAGTAAATAAAAGAGCTTGCTTAGGGATGGCTGCACTCCTGCTAGCAAGGTTTGGTTACGTTCCTGAGCAGTTTTCTTCCCTAACAGCTTGGATCCACTTGCTGACAGTTTTCAGGTATCCAAAAGACTTCTCCTATAACCTTTTACCAGTGAGAGTAGCAGTGCTTACCAGTGCCTTAGATGGGGGAGCTTAAAAGGCAAATGGAACGCTATTTGAATCTCTAAAGTTTTGTTCCTTTGCACAGTTATTAGTTAAAGCTGCCTTCTTATGGCTAGAATGAGATCTGGGAGAATGGTAGAAAGGTCCCTAATGGTTTACTGTACAACATAGGAACTATAGTTGAAGTGGCCCTGTGGTCCCTTTCTTAATTCCCAAGCATTTGCACACTTTCAATTATGCAAGAGGCTTTCTCTGTTTTGTTTATTTTTTTCCTCTTCAAGTTCCTGCCCTTTCATAAAACAAGCAAGCAACCCGAATCCCTACCTTAAGCTTTGTGGTCCTTCCCTTAGTGTGGAAAGGGCTCCCTTGGAGAGAGCGGGGCAGGGGTGATGCCATTTAGGGGAATGCTGCACTCGGGCAAGCAGGGCTGGGGTCACATTGCCTTGGGGCACCTGCTATGGAGAAGTCTATAGAGCAGTTCTTTATTGCTGGATCCACCCGTTTACTGAACGTGCTTGCTCTGAGTTAATGTTTCTGATTTGGAGAAATCTGTAATGTTGCAGTGTTTGTTCACATACCACCTCGTGGCTGCTCTTGGCTGCATGGTGCTAATCACTGACTTCCCCCTTCCCGAAATGTGTAAAGGTTCTCAAGGGAGAATGTGCATCCCTTGAAATAGCATCAGGTGACAGGTACTGGCATCACTTAGTCCAACCACTTACATTGCAGGCAAATGTGCAAGTAGATACTTCATTTACAGAGTTTGCTGCTTGTCATTTCCTCTTTCACGCTATTGCAGTGAAGGTTTTCAGAAAAAAGGATGGGAAGAGCTAAGAGCCCTACCAACATCTCACATTTTGCAATAGGAGCAACACCCGTGGATGAAAATGCCAAGTGACCTTAAAAAAGTAAGGCATACTTCATGCTTCAGAGAAAGACAGAAAATTAGGCTCTGCCAGTCTGACTTAGCTAAAATTCCTTTTTTGACCTCAAATGTGTCAATTAGTCTGATCATGAAAGGGTAGGGAATATGCAACAAGCAAACAGCTGAGATTTTTTCCATGCCATCTGGAGCGTGCTTGTCCTCCTCGCAAAAATCTGTTGCTAGCTGGAGCCAAATTCTCACACATCAGTGAAAACTTAAGTCTAATAAACATAAAATCAAATCAGGCCTCAAAAAAAAGGCAATGTGCACGTGAGTGGTGGAAGCCTTCAAGCCCAGGCTCTCTTGTTAAGAGAAAAGTTGGTCTAATGAGCAGGATCCAAGTGTTTTTGTAAACATCTGCTTATGTAGGCTGGTTTACATAGACTTCTGTGTGCTTACATCAGCAGCTTAAATCTCTACATACTGATCAAGTGACAGCTTGTTTGTAACCACTGTGTCTGCCTTTAAACAGCGTGGGCTTTATGCCTCCAGTACCCGGCTTGGAAATGCCATCACAGAAAAGGGCTTTATTTATACCTTTAAGTTTTTAGTTCTAGTTTATTAACGAGCATCTCATCTTGCGACAGCATTATTCTGTAACTTAAGTTGTTATTAGTTGCATACACAGACTTATAATATTCCCTTTAGCTTTTGTTTTGCATAGCTAAATAAGCCAAAGTGTTTTAACATCACCTTTATGGAAAACATCCATTTTCCTAATCACTGCAACAGCTCTTCTGTCTGATTTACTTTTTTTTTTTTTTTTTT
>JAVCKT010097488.1:0-11643 GCA_032273925.1 Rhynchotus rufescens
TGTGCCCCGTGCTCTGGGTGTCCCTGCTGGAGCAGGGGGTTGGACTGGATGATCTCTAGAGGTCCCTTCCAGCCTCAGCCATCCTGTAATTCTGCTATTCTGTCATTATTCCCTATGTGAGGAGGGAGGACGATTCTGGCAGGATCTGCACAGCTCCAAGTTCTTATAAACCTACCCTTTTCACATGAGGATAGCCCCTGCTGCTATGTGAGTAGGATGTGCAGGATGGTATCTCCCTACCTCCGGAGCTCACCAGCACCTGTATCAGCTCACATCCTTCTGTCAGCAGAGTTTAGATTCTCTTTTGCTTGAGGCAGAAGTTTGGCTGGTGACGATGGCTCCTGCCTTTACAGCTCCCTCTGGTCCTTCCCGCAGCCTGGCCATAGCTTCTTCCACAGGATCCCTGAGGTCTCTGCATAAACAGTTTGCTGTCAACTCTACAGTAGAAGAGTTGAGATTCTACTTGCAGTATTTTGGAAGGATTAGGCCAGCAAAACTAAAGAAATTATAGCTCCCAAGTGTACCACATCATTCCAAGTTTAGTAACACAGCAATCTAGCAACATAGCACAATTCTGCCAGTTAAGATTTATAAGAAACACAATTCTGCAATGAAAGAAAAAAATAAAAGAAAAGCCCAGTAGCACACAGGTCGTGTGGAGCAGCCTTATCAAGACACTAAGCAAATGAAACCAGCATCTTCTTCTGGAAAACTGGGCTATAAGACCCCTCAGCAGAAGCTGACTCTTGGGTCCTAAATGGGAATGGTGACACAGTTGTTTAAGATACACAATTTACAGGGTCATTGCTGCAATGTGACTGCTCCAGGGGAGAAGACTTCCCTTTTAGCACAACTATTTCTAATCGTTAAACACTTCCTAAATGTAAAAAATCCTCCAGAGCTGGGTTTGATGTGCCTGGTCTCAGTAAAACACAAGTGTTTTTCAGGAGCTTAACAGAACATGTTTAGGCATTTTACATTAAGTTGACATAAGATGAGGACTATGTTGAAGCTGAAAAAAATATAATTTTTTCTTTTGTTATACTTTTTAGGATCTGACAAACAATGAGAGCTTTAGCAATTTTTGCTTTTTCTTTTTTCTTTAAATAGGTATATAGCAAAATGGAAGAATTTTCTGCAAGGTGTTTTAGTTGCTTTTGGGGGATACGCCAAAGCAAACACCTATATTCAGCACCTAGCAAAGCATTTTTTCATCTTCTTTAGCTCTAAACTTCATTTTTAATAAGGTAGCAGTTTCACCTCTTCTTTGGTAAGGACGTTTTTCAGGCTTTTTCAGGCTGTATTCAGACCACTCCTGCCCTGGCTCCCACTCTGCCAAACCTACCTGCACAAGAAATCCTTCTGTTCCAGACTTGCTCATAATTTCTCTCCCACTTACATACCCATTACCCTCGCTGCCAAATCACTGTCACCTAACTGCAATTACATGATGAGAGAGAAAAATGGGATGATTAAGCCTTTACAGTATTAAAAGAAAAAAAAAAAGTAATCAACAGCAATTTCAGTTTGAGAAAGGTAAAATAAGCGTTATGTTAGTGAACAAACAGACAGACATCAGCCCCCATCCTAGCCAGAGGCATTTCTGACAGTGCAAACAACCTATGCTATCAATAGCTGTGGCACAGATCCTGGGAGCACGTCCCATGGGTCTGCAGTAACCTCCCTCCTCCTCCTCTCACCCAATCCATTGGCCACGGTCACTGCCTGCCCCACAGTTTTTTCTTCCTAACAAGCAGTCATATGCCGAAATGAGAAAATGTGAATAATTTTAATATCACACCTCTTCCAAACAGTCCGTGAAGGTTGAATGAGTTCCCTCCAGACAAAATGTAATAAAACCACACTGAAAATGGCCCCCCTTAGAAGAATATGACTCTAGTGATTGTAAGAGACCAAATTGTTCAGAGTGGCCTTGGAGCCAGGCCTCAGAGCCGTGTGGTTTGCACAGCATCGCTGCATCAAACACCTTAACACCAGAAGGTCACGGACTTCTGAGCAACATGAGTCAAATTATGCTGACCAGAGTCCCCCAGTTTCTGCTTCCACACACTACCAGACTTCTGGTTTGAGCACCTTTGGAGAGGAGCCCGCCTTCTCGCTGGAACACAGCGACCAGCAAAAGGATACAAAGAAAAAAGACCTACGGACGTCATCCAAGTGGAGCTGCCGAAACTGGGTTATATCCGTCGGGCAGGAGAAGCTGAAAACAGCAAGCTGGAAAAACAGAGAGGAAATCAATACCTAATATCAACTGTGGGATTTTGATATAAGCACTGCATTTTTCCTGGAATGAATGAGAAATAAACCTACTTCCCCATCAATTGATATTAAGAGTGGCATCCTGGTAAGAACTGCAAATCTTTCCTCTATTTTCATTATACTTTAATGAATCAGTCAGAAGGATAATACAAGCGAGATGATCAAATGAACACAGCAGAGTTTCTGCTGTTGTCTGCACTACAGAAGTTCTTCTATGCTTTAGATTTATCAGCTTTCTTTCATCATAAATATTCCGCCTACGCACACACACTTCCACTGTTCACATGAGCATGTGTATAAAAACCCACAGCAATAAATGACTACAATTATCCCCAGCTGACTTATGCTGTGAATGAGAACACTAAAATATTCTCCATCTCCTTCACTCAGTTCTTAACATGACATCGCTTGATCTGAAGAGAAATCATCTTCGTGGAGTTTAAGAGGCCAATGAACTTTTCACTGGGGAAAATTAAAAAACGAGTAATAGATTTTCAATACTGTCAACATTTTAATTAAAAGCAAACTCATATCAGAGAACTGAGCTGGATTCTCAAATTAAAAATTTTCTTTGGGGCAGGTATCAACAGCCGTTTGAGATGATTTTTCTAATCAAAAAAGGTGGGTGGAATTGAGCACTATCAGTCTTTCCATTTCCAAACAAAATAAAGCTCAGGAGACATAAAGGGAGGGACAGCAGAAAACTTAATCACAGCTCACTTGTGTCCTTTGCATTTGGTTCATCAGGGTTTCAGAACTGTCCTACTCTTATACATAATATTCACCTTCAGTACAATTTTGTTTTTAAACAGGCTAAATATTAGACCTCTCTGAGGCAGGCAAGTACCACAGATGCCTTTTCAGAATATGCAAAGGGTCGAAGCAGGTCCCAGAGAAGGAAATGAAGCCTAGAGATGCCTACGCTCTGCTAGAAGCCCCTGTTGCTTCCATGGCCTCACACTAAGGACACATTATTTCACATTCACATTCCTCTTCTGACATTTAAGATGCTTCAAAAGGTGCCCACGTGAAATACCTTAAGTATATGCAATGATGCTCGACCGGGGGTCGGCAAATCCTGCTCTCTCTCACATTTCAAAATTACCTCCTTTGCACGTTTTAAAATTACCTCCTTGCAGGTCTAACACAAAAACACAGTATTTGCCACCACGTGGTGAATGTTTTTGCTCAGGTTCTACCACCTGCCTTTTTTCCGGACTCACAGCACTAAAATGAGCTACAAAAGGAAGGAAAGCTCTGCACCACAACTCACCTCACAAGCAGCTCCGCTGCATCCCAGTGGAGCACCCAGGTGCTCCATGACCTGCACCAACGGCAGCACATTTGGCAGAAGGAGCAAAGCAGAGCGCAGCAATCCCTGGCTTAGCCCAGCCACAGAGCAAACCCTGTGGTGCTACCAACTTAAAGGCAGGAACCACAGCACATTAAACCACCGGCCTAGCCTTGGAGCCAAGCGGCAACATCAGCCACATGGGCTTTGAACAGTACCTTCAATCTCCAACCTCCACCTGCATTGCTACCTGTTCCAAAACTCCCTCTCCAGGCAAATCCACCAAGGTACTACTTTCAGCTCAGTCTCTGGCTATCTGGCTGCCCAAACAGAAATAAAACACTTTCCTTAAAGAGAGAGAGAGGGGCAGGGCTAAGTAAAACAAGATTTCTGGTATTTCCTATAGGTCTTTTCAGCCTTTCACAAGCACATTTGTGACTCTTCTATCAGACGCGCAGAAAGTACAGCAATATTGTACTTAATTTAAACAGGGTTGTTATAATTTACTCTGAAGCAGCATGACACTCAAAGAACAGAGCTTTGTAGTCTACAGGATACACAACTAAGTCAAACCGATTTCCTGCTTTCTCAGGAATGGCTCTGGCGAGGAACATCTTCAACAAAATCTCATATAAATCTCTTTTACAAGGTCACATTCCCATTTTATAACAGATCTGATAGTGGCTTTCCAAACTCAAAAGAAGGAACTGCAAAGTGTTGTGCTATGAAAACCACTGAGATTATTTATTGTACCTCAATGAAAAGACAATAAAGCTGATAATTAATCTAATACAAATATAACTATCTGCAGTGGTTACCTTTGGTTTGAGTGAAAGACCGTAGTGCTGCAGCGCTTCTTGCTCCATATTTATCCACACAAACATCAAACCAGATAGCACCAGTGGAAAGAGAGCTTCATATCTGAACAACAATATAGTTAAATGACAGCACATGCAGTCACCAAAAAACATTTAACACCAAATACTTTTTTTCTTTCTTACTTATGTGATATACCCAAGAGCAGACAGCACCCTCCTCCCTTCTCTGCCCATTTCTGAGGTATTTTCACACTTTACTGGTGCAGTTTAAAGACACACAAAGATTAAGTGGTAGATGCAGAAGAGACGGAGGCTGCTTCAGCTTTGGTCAATTCATACTTTGGATGCTGGCCATTCACACTGCCTTAGTGCAATGATTAATTTTAACAAAAATCAGATCAAACAAAAAGGAAGAGGACAAAGAAAAAAAATCACCATTTTCTGCAAAACAGAAAATTCTATAGCCAGAGCTACTTGAAACTGAGCACAGGAGGTGCAGTCCAGCTTAACAAGGCCATTAGCAAGGGTCCCTCTTCAGGGTCCAGGCGCAAACTTATTCTGCTGATCTCAATCCAGCTCCAGGAGAGAGGCAGCCCTTGTGGTAAAACGAGCATCACTATTTACTTCCCTGCATCTCCAAGACTGTGTCAAGTTACACTCTAATCAAGGCTGCTCTGCTACCTGAGATGCCAGATCCCCAACACTGGAGTCACTCGTTTCACCTAGAGGACCTGGCAAAGACTAACAAGATTTTAATATTGAAGGATAATCTGTCTGTTATTTTTTTCTGAACACACTGCAGGATGACGTGAGAGAGCTGGCAGCATTCAGGTGGTGTGGTGTGTGTTCACAGCACAGACAGGCAGATTATCAGC
This sequence comes from Rhynchotus rufescens, assembly GCA_032273925.1. Lineage (NCBI taxonomy): Eukaryota > Metazoa > Chordata > Aves > Tinamiformes > Tinamidae > Rhynchotus > Rhynchotus rufescens. The sequence continues at coordinate 5,265 of JAVCKT010097488.1, forward strand.
CTCAGAGAGGGCAACATCCATGCTGTCCAGTAACCAAGACACACTAAGAAGGTTGAGTCTAAGACTGTTTGGGTGGACAGGGCCAAAATCTAGGAACACAGATGGAAGGAAAAAAAAATTTAAAAAAGAGAGTCAAAAATGCTTCATGTGAAATGGGAAGCTATCCTCATGAATACATTCTCAAAGGGAAGCTATTGCTATGTGTCTGCTGCAATATATTTTATTCCACTTAATTTTCCAGTATAATTAAATCCAGAGGATAAGTGGGAGGTGAGGGGGAAAGAATGGTTCCTATTAAGTATGCTCTGAAGACCTACTGAGTTTGGAAAATAAAACATGGGATTGACTGACACTGTTTTCTTCAGTCTTTCACCCTGGGGAAATACCTTTTTATGTGAAAAGGAGCAAGTCCTGTTCTTCATGCACGTCTAGAATCCCTTTGGAAATAAATAAATAAACAAACCCACTTCCCATGAAAATATCTCCTTGAAGAAAATTATCTCTCATTTTAGGGCTGTTTCCTACAGGGTGCCATTTAAGGCATAGTTAGATGCAAATGCTGAGCAGCTGAGAGACAGAAGTTATTTCTTTTTGTTTGTGAGCAGAAAAACATGTACCAAAACAACAAAAGATATAAATTAAAACAGATTTCATTATTTTGGTACAAGGCTGCTTGAATACATATCCTTCCAACCACTGCCTGATCCAGCTGAAAGGAATGTCAAGAAAATAGAGTGCTTATAATACAGGCATAACCTTGGAAGCTCTCCTGAAATTTTATTTAGCAAGCTAAATAACCAGATAAATGCTGAGCCTTCAATTGTGGCAAGCTTTGCGTCTTTAATAGAAATATTTATGAGATTCAGCAGACAATTTCACAGTTAGCCCCTGAGTTTCCTATTTGAGACCACCACAAACAGAGTAACCGGAAGGTACCCGGTGCTGAGGAGCAGGTAGATGGCCATGAGGGAGAGCAGAACGCTCAGCAGCCGCTGGAAGAGCAACGTGGGGCTCAGTAAAGGCAGCACTGAGGAAGAAACTGCAACACAACAAGAGAGTCGTCAGTCACCACATGCAGAACATTTCACCCTCAGCAACCACGCACCAGTCTTCAAAGCTTAGTGTTTTATATATATTAAAATTCAAATCTGGTCATATATGCCCCTAGTTTGAGAAGTTACTTTTCCTAAAGAAACTCAAGTGTTCAGAAAGTTTAATATTTATCAAAAGTAACTTTGGGAAAGAAAAAAAAGATAAACTAACTTCTCTATGATATTAATTTCCTGGCTATCTAGCCCACTGGCGTTATAACTTCTCAGGAACCACTATGTCCTTCAAATAATTCAGACAGCAGTAGTCCCCCAAAAGAGTTAAACTTGGCAGTTTAACATGAGCCTGAGAAACAGTTACCATGGCTTTGAGGGCCATAGAACTTTTACAGAGCAATTTTATTTGATCTCTTTACACAGGGACATGACAAATAATTTGGGTATGATGCTTCAGTGTGCTACGATCCCCCCTCACATTACTGAGTCACTCAGTCTTCATCACCAGTAAATCATAATTAATAATTACCTGAATCAGTAATAAAACTAAAACACGAAGGAAGGGCATTGTTTGGTCGTGCTTCTTTTTTTGCCATAACATAGGTCTGCAGTAGTACTTTTGGTTAATACATTCATGAAAGAGCTGTGAGCTTCTAAAACTTGTGGGTCAGCATGTTTTATTCTCTGGCTTCCAGGGTCACCCCTGTTACAGTAACAGAGCGAGGGACTTGAACTCAAGGGTGCTTCAGCCTTTCAGCGTCGCTGGTACCATCCTGTGCTTAGAGGGGGCCCTGCTCTAGGACGGGCACTGAGGACAGTCAGCACAAGTCTGAACTGGTGGGAAGAAATTGAGTGCAGCAACTGGCCTCTGCAAGTGACACTGAACACATCAAAGGTCTATTGCCTTCTGAAGCCCAGGCACAGTCTAGGAGAGACCAGGAGGGTGGCCAGGCAGGTTACAACTGTCCCTCCACCTCTGAGGCACTACGTCGTGTATTCATCATCTAATCATCATGTTTCTGGCAGACCTTTGCAAACCTCTCTACGTGACCCCTGCCCACGGTTATAACATTAAGGTCCTCAAAATTTGTCATACAGTGAAGATAGATTTCTGCTGATGAAAAAGTTCGGTTGAAATATAAGGTATAGATATTTAAAAGTATCTGCTAACATAAAAAAAGAAGCTTCTGAAGAACATGGGAAGCAGCTGGAATCACACTGACCACTGGGTTTGTCTCTTCTCTGCTATGTTGCACTGCAGCAACCACACAGCGCTGCAGCTAAGGCCAGTTCTTTCCACAGGCCTTAGAAGAAGACAAGCTCAACCCACTTGCCTGGTTCTCCAAAGAGCAGACCTTCTTTAAAAAGCTCTTTTAGGCTTACACTAAAACTTTACGCAAGGTGGCCTTCATATTTGTCAGAATGAATAGCTGAGAAGGAAAAAACAACTAGTTAAAATATCACAAGTGTCAATCCTAGCTTATCAATAAGTACTGAATAACTGTGTATTTGTAATAACTTAAAAATATAAATATACTGTGATAAAAAATGTGGGTTAAGTAACTGTGCTATTCTTCCAAAACTCTCTTCCAAAAACAGGTAAAAAGACATCTCACACACGTGCAATGGTGATAAGCTTGAGAAAGCCACATTCAGACCCTGTTATCATGTCATGTTTGTGGCAGGTGCTAGTTTGCTGTTAGGCTAGTGACAAGGTTTATCTTTCCAACAGGAGTATCACGGACATCCTGTTAGATACCTACATTTTTACTTGCATTGCTGTGCAGCTTTAACAAATTGTGTTAAAGCTGCTTCAACAAACGCATAAAGCTCCTACGTTGTTTACCATACAAATGATTGCTTCTAGTCTGAAGGATTTTGCTAAAATATTCAATTTCAATAGAAATATCACCCAGAGCAAAGAGAATTTCTCATGTATACTTTCCTCAACTCTTGATTACCTTGACTGCCCAAGTCATGTCTTGGCTGAAACATATTTCTCTCCGACCCTTACACGGAAGGGAAAATTGATCTTTACCCTCAGTCCCTATGACAGCAAGCCAAGCAGGACATCATTGACTCCAGTGGCTTTTCAAGCCGCAAGGAATTCAGGCACACAGAGACCACCACGTAGCTGAGCAGGCTACCAAGAGCCAGGAGAGGATGGTGGTGCTGCAAAATGCCCCAGAGGAAACCAAGTGGGGGGGAGAGCCCTCCCTGTGTGCACGCTAACCACAGTCCCATTAATCTTCAGCTTGTTTCCTCACTCAAAAGCAAGATTGCTAAAACTAACAAGCACTGCTCAAATGAAAGCAGAGCCACCGCCTCAGGAATGTATGCAATATGTATGGCCTCCAGCAGCCAGATAACAAGAGTCCTAATTCTGCCATTGAAAAGAATGTTTAAATATGCTAGCTTTGAATTGCAGCAAAGAGATGCTATGAAATCATGAAGGGGAGATGTTTAGGTCTAAATATCTCACACTGCAAAATCAGGCAGGGATAAATAACGTGCAACATTTTCTAATAGAGCCCTGCAGGATTGTTTTAGAGCTGAAACACCAAAGGTTTTCTTTTATTGTATTTCATTTTCTCAATGATACTTATATCTACTCTGTTTAACTATCGTAAGACTTTCATTTAGAAGGGTTAAAATCCATGGATTTACTTTTTTTTTTTTCCTTTAATAAAGTTTTCAACAGCTAGCAGACCTGCCTCCATCCCAGATCACAAATATTTTGTACTGCAACTCTGAAGAGCGCGTCGATACAGCAAGAGTCTCTGCCGTTAGCTGTGGCTTCAGTCTTTACTGAAAAGTAGGAGTAATTTTCCTCACTTCCCTGTGTTTAACTGGTTTGCTCAAGGAATATCCCAAACTGCCTTTCTTTGGATTCAAATGAAGCAAAAATCGAATTTGGCATTTGTACCACTGCCATGGTGGTACAAATTTTATCCCATTTTATCCCAAGGGATCTTTGAGATATTCAAAATATTAAAAATTAAAGATAAAGCTCCTTTTAAACCAAAGTTGTTCACTACTTATTATAAACTTACGAAGCAGTAATACTTTAGAAGGCTACAACATTCATTAGAAAAGGAACAGAAAATAAGCATGGCGAGCACATTTAAAACCCAACAGGAATAAAATAAAGTAAAAAGTGCAGGATGGATGAGATGTTAATACAAGGTCTATCCCCATCTCCACTCCCCCAGAAAAGACATAAGACCCCCCCCCAAAGCCCAATGCTCAGCATACAGGTTTGGGAGAGGTGGGCATCTTACCTAGAGTTGTCCAGCTAATAATCTGGTTGAATACTGGCAGTCCCTGCTTGTTCTGAAGACTGCTATGTGTACTGCTCACGACGTACGTTGAAAGTGCAATGCTCAACACCTAGGAAGAATAAATCTCACAATGAAACACAGAAGCAGCACAGGGAAACTCAGCCATGCCATATTAAATATGTAAACTGCTTTTTCAGAGTTGCATAAACCCCTTATCCGAATCAATACAAGAGAAATGGGAACAGAATGAGAACACCTGGGGAGGCTCTCTGATGTGTAAGTCAAACAATTCTGGATTTTTTTGATTGCTTTTTATTTTTTTCCGGACTTTATGCTGCTTTAAAATCAGCTGAACAAGTGTCCTGGATCACCGACCTGAAATGCTATGTCCTTTTTCAATAGCAGTTCCTTAAACATTCATGTAAGTCAGAAAAGACACATGCCCCAAGTTTTCGGCTTTTACGACCATCTCCCGAAATAAAGTTGCCTTTTCTCTAGCATTTTTTAACGGACAGACACACACAAACACATTTATTTCAGGTTTGCAAGATATTGCAAAGATCCAGGAACAAAAGGAGTGGAGCTAAGAAAAAGGGGCTCCTCTGGACTGACTCAGGAGACAGCACTCCCTCAGCGGGTAGCTGCAAAACAGCCTTAGGAAAACTGCCCCGTGGGCAGCCCCACTCTGCTCGGTGCCCTCCTGTTCTACCAGTCCAGTCGCTGCCGTGGCCTCTCCACACGCACTGACATTGAGTGGCACCTGCTCCAAGAACAACATCCAAGATCTGCGAAGCACCCACCCTGGTATGTCCCGCAGGGAAAATGGTGCAAGACCCACCATGAGCTCCAAGATCAGCTGGACTAGACATGCAGCAGGTTCGGAATGCTCTTTCTGTGTCCTAAACCCATGGGTTTGATATGGGTCCCCACTATGGCCCAGCATCAACAGCCAATGGAAACAGTGGCTTTTTTGGAAACGCCACAAAAACAGGACACCATCTATAAAACTGGAAATGATGACATAAACTGATGTTTATTCCAGCAAAAAAAAAATGGTGTACACTAAACACCACTGCTACCTGGCTGACAAATTATGAGCAACTCATCTTTGGACACAATCCTGTGCCACTGGATGCCACCCCCTGTGCCCCATGCTTGGGTGACCCTGTGTGTGCAGGGGGATTGGACTAGATGATCTCTAGAGGTCCTTCCCAGCCTCAACCCTTCTGTGATTCTGTCCTCACCATTCCTGGAGCCTTAACGACTTTTCAAAGATAAAAATGACATTAGCCAAAAGACAACACTCTCTCTCCTGGCTACAGGACAAAAATTCAGTCAAAGTATTATTATATTAAGAAAAAAAACGGACAAACTGCTGGCAATTTGGAGAAGCTATGAGGGAGTAGCTGGTATCTTCTGCTTCAAGCAACAGTGACTTGTATCAAAATTACAAAAGTCGGTCTAAGAGTAACTGAAGTTACTGTAACAGAAATGTTGGTGTAAACACAAAGTTGCTTAAGTTTCTATTTTTCTGTTTCCATTTTTGATCAATTTTTTTTTTTTTTTTTTGGGATCAAGCTCTTTCATTGTCTACAACTTTTTTTATGCTAGAAATCTGTAATATTAGGCACAAAGCCTAATGAGCAAATTAGTATCTGTAAATGGTCTCTCAGATGATTAGCTTTGCAGCTCGTACTCCTTTGCCAAGCAGTAAGCTCTGGTGCACCCTTGGAGAAACCAACACAAAAATACAGTCCAGGACTGGACATAAGGAATTAGCTCCTCTGGGGAGAATAAAATGAAAACTGCCATTATTCCTGCCTACCCAGAGAGTCTCTGCCAACTGGGAGGAAGCTGGTGGAGCCTTTCGCCCACCTTAGCACAAGTGACAAGCACAAGTGACCAGCAGGCTCAAGCAGCAGAGTGAGACAGGGATGTTTCTCATCACGGTTCCACCTCCCTGTAAATCTCCTCGAGGATGGAGGTGGAGCTCTGACACACATCGTATGGAGAAGCAAGTGCTGTGTGTTGTTTGGTATTCGTGAGGGGCCA
>JAVCKT010097489.1:1140-11642 GCA_032273925.1 Rhynchotus rufescens
AGAATGATGTTGTATTGAATATTACCAATCCAGGTGCTTAATTTCTCAAGTAGACTTTCCTAATATTTATTTAAGCTGATATGGAGCATCAGCCTTAGTGATGTTAAATCAGCACATGTCAGTCCATTTGATTCAAATTTGGCCTTGGTGAGCTTAAGGTGGGACATAGGACACTTAGGAGGGAGTTTCTGTCCTGAAGTCCCACTGATGGGCCAGCACCTCTGAAAGAGGACAATTTTTGGATGGAGAGTGTACAGATGGATGCTGTGCCCCAGGTAATTCTGTTAGTGAAGGCAAGAAGATTGAAGTGAGACTCTGCTGATGCTGTTATCTCCAGGAGGGCAATGAGGAGAACTTCAAAGGATCTCACCCCAAGTTCCCCAGCCTAATGCCCAGTTTTCTCAGGCTGCCACAGCCTGACAGGTCTCTCCTGCTCCTGTTGTTGGGATTTACCCTGGAGGTCTGCACGGGAGACACCTACCTTTTGGGCTCCTCTTGAAGAGAGTTAGACATATTTAAGGGTTAAATGTCATCTTTTAAATGTTTATTTTGGGACGGGATGAATCAGACTTTAAAAGAAGCAGCTGCTCCCCACTGTCTGTAAGGGAGGAGTGAAGCACGCGAGGCTCTGACGTAGGTACCCGCCCTGTTAATACCAACATTGGGTCAGATGAATCCAACCCCATTTCTCAGTGTCTGTGTAGGCTGAGCAGCTCTTCAGGGATCTCTCTCCCTCTGCAGTGACCTTCAAGGTCTGATTATAAGGAGGGATGTGGCACAGACACGAGAGCTACCAGACCCTGGAAGACCCACTAAGCTGCCGCGCAAAGGGAATTACTTGCCATGAAAGCCCAGTGGGAGATGAAGAGGGGATCCGAGAAATACCCTGTTCTTGGGCAGCTGCACAGGAGGGGCACCAGAGGAGACCCACCCTGACAAGAAGGGCACTTTCCTAGATGTGAGGGCTGAGCATTCATCATTTTGGTGCTTGCTTTACATTCTTTCCTTGCAGATTAAAAAGCTACTATGGCTTGTGAAGTGGTGCCATCACTTTTCGGTTTGCTCAGGCACCATTAGCAGCGTTACCCTCTGTTTCTTTTACGCCCCCAACACAGAGCTTTTCTGGTGCATGCTGTGCTGTGCCAGCGCTTGCTCCAGCTCTTGCATTCACTTGCTGCCAGCCACATCAGTCAGCAGCGAGCCGAGCCCTGCATTACCAGCTGTGTGCACTGGTGTAGTGAGCTGCAGAAGGCATATGGAGGAAATATTTAACACCTCCTCACTACCTTCCTCTTTTTGCCTCTTTTTTTGTCCCAAACTTGAAAAATTATGAGATGTATCTCTGTTCTCAGGAGTAGGATTGTGCAGGAGTAGTCTTCTAGACCACAGATTTTCACGGTCAGCGTTGCCTTGCTGGGGTCTTACACAATGTCAGGGCTAAGCACGACTAAGAAAGACTAAGCATGGGAATTCACAGCCGGTAATTTTTCCCTTTCAGATTTGTGGATCTCCACCGAGATGAAAGAGGATATGAAGAATTAGACAATTGAAACTGAAGGTAGAATTTAGTGCTCTGTTTTTGGAAGTAAATTGCATAATATATGGACTGAATCACAATCCCAGGGAAATTCATAGCAAATATCCCACTGGGAAAGTTAGGGGAATAAGCCAAGAAATTCGCCTCCAACTCACCGGACTTGATCAGATTTTGCCCGGTGAGTCCAACGGACCTAATGAATCGGGCCCTTAGTTTTGAAGTGGGAAGCGTGTTTCAAAGTAAAAGCTCTGCTCGTATCTTCACGCTGGCTTCCTGCTCTCTGCCACTAGTCATCCTTGTCGGCATGTTTACATTTCCCCCTGCCTGCGGTCTCTTTATCAGGCGATGGGTTTGTTCTGCCGCCTCCTATAAAGCAACTGCGCGCGGGGCTGTGTGCGCGCGGCCTGCACCCATGCAGCTGCCTCAGGATGACACGGACGGGCGCCGCGCTGAGCGTTTTCCTCTTGTTTCTTCACGCGGCTTCAGGGGAAAGTTGTTGCACCTCAGCAGATGGTGACGGTGAGTAATTTCATGTCCACCTCTCCGTTTGCGTGTGATCTTGAAAGCCTGGGTTAAAGCTGCCAGATACAACGTTGGGGAAATCGTGTTAATATTTCGCTGCTTGGGCTCTTTCTGTTAGTGCCGGTGCCTTAGGTAAATGTGGAGCTGGGGGATTATGTACTGATGCCCAGGTTTGCTTTCCTTGTAACGTCCAAACTGTAATAAAATCACAGATAGCTTTATGCAGAGGGCATGCAAGATCAGACAGGTTTAGCCTTTCTCAATATGTTTACTTTTATGTGATGAATTACACTTGTTAGGAGGGAACATTTAATCTTCTTTAGTTGACTATGACTACCCTGAGCTACTGTCAGAAAAGGGTGAGGTTCTGACTTTTCTTGCACTTCTCTTCCAGAGAAAATATTTTAATGTAATTCAAGCTCAGCCCACCCTGTTCCATTTGAAGATTCAATTTTTTCTTCAAAAGATTATCTACATTATACATGAGTGTAACGTCAGTCTCCATAATAGTGTGGCTGAGGCAGCAGTTCCACCAGCAGCTTCTCAACAGTCCATCACTAATGAGCATCCGTCACTTGTACACCAAAAACTATAAATTAATACAGCAATTTAAATTCAGGCTTACTGCAGATTTCATGTGGACAGATGAAAAGTCTTTAGCAGCAGAATTATCCAAATTAAAAGTCAAAATGTAAAAAGCAATAATAAAACCACTCTTTCAACCTTCTCTTTTCTCAAAGGGGAGATGGAAAAATGGATTTTCAGATTCAACCTCAGATATTTTAAACTTTTACTTGTCTAACACTATTCCTCCCTATAAATAGCACTGACAAAATCTGTTGTACTGTGTATGAAGGACAAGGACAGTCGCTCAGTTATGAGAAATTTGGGGGTTCCATAATTTCACTGTTTGGAAGAAACAAAGTTTTTTATTTAAAAAAAAATGACTGGAGACCTATGCTACCTATCAGATCTAATTATGAGGATCTCTTTTTTTCCCCTTGTGTGTCATACGTTATATATTTGTATATGTATGTGCAGATATACCTGTAGAGCTATACAAATACAAATGGCAAACTTGCTCATGGCAAGTTTATTACTTTCATTACTTAGCAGAAAACAGCTCGAGTCTGACACTAACAAACACTTTTTGTGTTTTGGGGGTTTTTTTTGGTATTTTTTTTTTTCAGTTTGCTTTTTGTTTACACATTTTGTTTAGAAGCGGACATTGCAAGCAGTTATTGTGGTCAGTGGTCAACACTAATGATTTACGGTTGAAGCCACTGAAGCCTTTTCATCAGCTTCCAGTAAATCACGACTAGTCCTTTGCTTAGAAATAAGCAGATCTGGAAAATCCCTATTGAGTAATTAGCAGCTTTAATGCTTTCTTTCTGAGCTGTGTGGCTTTGGTCAGCAAGTTAAACAATTCTGGGTGAAGCACTGGGGATGGATGTTTGAGCCTTCCACGTCTGACTTCATCCTCACCCCGGTGAAGTGCTGCCAGCCAGTTGGCATCATCTTGCCCTCTTCTTATGAGCAGGGCAGGGAAGAAGTTCACTTAATGCTCTTGCCTTCACCTTGTTCTTTAAGCTGTGGTCTGTCCCCCAGCTCTGTCCCCTCTCTTCCAGCCACCCACGGCCTGGTGGAGGGGGATGGAGAGCCCCCAAAGCCATAAGAGAGCTACAAAACCACATGAAGAAGCAGCAGCATCTTGGCAGGTGTCAGCGGGCAGGACTGAGATGATCCTCCTCCACCGACCTGTATGGTTTGTCCAACCCACACCAAAACCACTCTGATTATGCTGGTTTTCCCCTGAATGAAATGAATCCTAAATCTGTATATATTCTGATCATTGCAATAGGGACTGGACAGTTCCCAAGTCTCTGTCTGGGAAAACTTTATCTACATGGACAATTCAGGCACTGACCCTACAAGTATTTACAGGTGCCTTTTGTTTCATTCAGTCTAGTTAGTCCCAGTGGCTTCAGAGCATCAAGTTTAAGCACATGCATGGACATATGCACATGGGCTCTGCTCTTGGTACTCTTCTCTTGGTAGAAGTTCAGATTCAGACCGTTCAGCTAGGTGCTGTCCAAATCCAAGGGGCAACCACTTTGGTGAAGGATGTGTTGTACAGGACTGTTTTTTCTCCCAGTAAAACCTCTTCATATTGAGTCCTGCCTTGGTTTTAGCAGACCCAGCCTAAGACATGTCAGAGATGTGCTCCGGTCTGCTCGAGGGAAAAAAGCACAAAAATATGTAGATTTTAAATTGTATAAAGGACCCTCACCAGTGCAAGCTGTAGTGGAGTCATCAAAACCATTTACGCAATAAACACATTCGTGAGTGGTGTTTTTGAGTTTTAAGGTAGCGCAAGTGGGGCTACATACGTGTACATGTCTGTTAAAACCAAAATTACTGTTAGTTTGTGGAGGAATAGTACCAGAAGAAAGTTTTCAGATTGCATACTGAACATTGTTCATGAGGTTTATGCATCATATATTCTCTGACTATAATGTGATTTCCATGAATAAGGAACCACATAATCACAATGTGAAAGTTCAGTGTCTGAGAGGTAAAGTCTTGCACCCAAGGGTGAGTTATACTAGTTAAACATTAAGCAACTATTTGAACTGCAAGAGCAATACCTTTTCTTTCTTTTGATTTTGCAGTTAGACTCATAGGAAATGATTTAAAATTTCTGTCACTTTTCAACACAGCAGTATCAAACTTCTAAAAGACTTTTATTGACGTGATACTTATTAGTATAATGCTTATCACTTTTATGTATTTATACAATGTATAGCTTTTTTATACAATATTTTAGATTTTTTTTTTCACAAAAAGCATCAAGAAATCCATATCTCATATAAATTAACCCATTCTAATTCAGAAGTTCTAATGCTGTCTTATGGTAACTGTAAGTGTAAATAAATCAAGCTCTCAGAATTTGTATCTGAGGTCTTAGCAATGCTTCAGAAGTGACATATCTGTGTATAAGCTTTGGATGTATCTACCTAGCTATCTAAAATATTTCTTATGCAGATTAATTTCAGCTCACTAGTCTATTTATAATTTTTGAATATATGTGTATGCATGCACACACTTTTACCCACAAATCAATGATTATATGTAATATACATTTTTGTATATACACGTCTGTCAAGATGGCTCAGGGATGTGTGATCAAGACTTCCCTCTGTGTGAACCTGCTGTGTGCTCATTATAGAGCTGCATTTAACTTCTATTTTTCTCTCTTAAATGTTAATGGTCTAGCAGATTAGTGCACTACCTTCCTTTTTTAGCGTGCCTATGCTGCACAGAGTATCCCCACAAAGTGGCAAAGATGCTAAAAGCATCTAATTAGAAAAGATGCTAATTTCCTCATCCTTTGAGGAGAGCAGGCTTCACCTTGGAGCATCTGGAGAAGAGAAAAGCTGTTTTGTAGCTTCTTAGCATCAGCCGCTCCTGGTAGCCACAAAAGAGCCCCTCAAAGCAGCAGGCTCCGAGGTCTGAAGTGATGCAGTCAGATGCCCGCCCCGCTCCTGCCACGGATGCTCGTCAGAGCTGCCTTCCTCCCGGCCCACCGCAGCTCCAGATTTGCATTTCTCTCTGCCATTCTGAATTACTTCACCTACCCCTTGCCAGATCCAGTTCAGTTTTGACATCGCCAGGAACACAGGATGATGAGCACTCTGGAGGCTGCTATTCTTTTCTTTTCTTTTTTTTTTTTTTTTACATTTTAAAGTAATCAGATAAATAACCCTTGATTTCTTTTTGTTGTTAAATGATGACCATTTGGAAACCTCAGCTCTTTCTCCATTCAAGCCAAAGACCTGTTTCCCCACTCAGGACAAAGCCAGGGATCATAGGACATACGATAGCTACAAATATTTGTCACTGGTATGACTGTTAACCACAGTACCCAAGTAGCCAGTCACTCTCGATAGTTTAAATTTACCTGGGCGACGTCAACAATAAAGATTATGTTCTCTGGGAGGGACTTTCCATGGGATGTGTTTCCACAGGTATTTCCCTGCTCGAGCAGTTATGTGAGTCTCTGTCCTCATGGGAGTTTTCTCTTTGGCCATGGGAGTTTTCTCATCCCATTTCTTTGGGATGGCTACATCTGAGAGAAACCTATGGGAGATAATTAAATGTGAGGGTGGATCAGGAATGATCAGTGGAGATTCCCAGGCAGTGGGTTACATATCATCACAGAGATCCTTAGCCATGGGTAAGGGAGCAGGGATGTTTCTCCCACCAAAAGGATGACCTTGAGGGCTGCTCACAGCAACCATTCTATATGAAGTCCCACTGAATTGGCAGTTTCTGCCAGAGGGGGCTTCTCTCTAAAGCATCACTTTTTGTTTTGCTGACTTCATATATATGCCAAGTGCAGGACCAGTCATATGGTCTTAGTCAAATTGCAATTGTTTTATGAGTCATCAAGGCAAATTTGCAGGAAGCCATGTGTTCCGGCAGAAAATTTGAGCTTTCTTTCCTGAGCCCAAATTTTGTGACATTTCAGAGAACACTGCAATACAGCCAGAACATGCTATGGGACTCAAATGCTTAATGACAGCAAAATACCCCAGTTTATCTAAAACTACCCAAACCATTTTCCAGTCTCCTCGGGAATCTGCAGACCAGCCGCAGTCTCACATCCCGCCATGGACAGGGACAGGAAGATGCTGCACGGATGCTCTCGGGTGTCTGCAGGGCGGCTGGTCCTCCCGCAGGCACCGCAAGGGGACCTGCTGTTCTTGCCTCCTCCAGGGCAGATCTACTGCCTTGGCATTACAAGATGTTGGAGGTGCTGCAGGCTCTCCTTTTCTGAAATTCTCATACAACAAAAATTCCTGCAGAGACAGCCCTCATTCTTGAGAACACATTAGCCTTGGGCATCATCCCCAAACGCTGCTGGCAGGAATCATGCTGAGCAAAATCTCGCAGCGTGCATTTCTATTCTGTTCCTTTTCGAGACTGTTTTTCTCCTTGACATAATGTTCAGCTTTTCACCAGATCTCCTGAGTGTGTCTTGCTCCTCTTTGCATGACAGGGGCTAGTTGTGGTCTGTGGTTTCTAATAGGAAAACCTGGCTGAGAAAGTTCTGAGGACAAGCTCAAATGGAGTAAATCCTACTTTTTTCTTGGTCCAGAGTTCCTGTGCAACTTTCAAAATTAGCATGTCCCCATCCTGGGCTAGAATGGCTGCATTAGTTACAAGGCAGAGAACAGTTTAATTTTCACTGCTTTGCACCCTACCCCGGGACCTTTTCACATAGACAGTTTCCAAGATGCCTTCAGCACCCTCCTTTCACCATGACTAACAGCTCAGGGCAGACGCATGTGTCTTGTCTCATCTAGCCATCTGCTACGCAGTGTCATTTAACAGTTCCCCAGAAAATGATGCTCTGATGTGAACCTCAGCAGAGGGGTTCAGTCAACTACAGTGAAAACAAACTTGAAAGGTTTAAGTGGCTTTCCCTTTCATTTTGAGCAAGCTTTCTTCTCCTCTTACAAAACTGATAGAGTGATCCTCTTTCTTTTAGGCAACAGCTTATAGAAACAACCCATTTTACAATAAATCTGTAAAACAAATAAAGTTTTAAGACTGTCTGGAAAGACACTTGAGAATGTTATAGTCATCAGCAGCTGAAACCAGCCTCAGGATAACCATGAGCATCTGCAATTGATTAAGGAGAATGCAATTCTTTTATGAATCTTTATTAACCTTTCATTAAAGCTTCAAATAATCTGAAATGTTAAGGTTCCAAGACCACCTCTGCAAAGGGTCATCTCATATTTATTTCTGGAAAATGTTTATGCAGGAACCACCCCACGATGTCATTGCATTATCATACCCACCTCTACATCACATCCACTATGTGTAATACTGTATTATTATCCTTCTTTGGAGATTTTCAACACCCTTCTGGATGTGATCCTATGTAACATGCTCTAGGTGACCTTACTTGAGCAGACAGGTTGAATTAGATGATCTCTAGAGTTCCCTTCTTACTTCTACCATTCTGTGATTCTGTAATTAGTTTCCTTCACCAGTTTGCTATAATTTCTCCTTAGGGACCTTTGGAGATGATGAACCAGATAATCTGGACATCAACTGCTTCAGTCAGCTGGAATTTAAGGATTCCTACAGCAGCCTGACTTGCAATTTCACCGAGCTGCCTCCTTCCAACACTAACTACAGCCTAGCTGTGTGGTAAGCAATGTCACTGTCTGTCCTTTTGTAGTGCTTCTGGGAAGCCCCAATGCTAAGAACCCGTGAATAACTTCGGCATATTCTGGGAAAATGGATTGGAAAAATAGACAAAGCTTCTAATTCACTTGGAATTCAAAGAATTCAAAGGATTCCAAGTTTCTGATACCAAGTTTGAATACTATATTCAGCAAAAATAACAAGGACCAATAATGTGCATTATAACATCTATAGCATTCCTGATCTTTTTTCTGCTGCTGTGGAGCATATGTTCTCACTGGTGTAGCAGAGAATGCACAAAGAACATTTTCCTTTTAACAGACTAGGAATGACTTTTTAGAAGCAGACCTTTTCCCCACAAAATACTTTGGTGTGAAGGTGTGAAGTTTTCCACTGAGGGAAAAATGCCAGTATCTTGTCCAAGATAAAAAATAAGCAATTGTTTTCTCACGCACTAACATACAAAAATAAACCCTAGAATGAGTACTCAAACACCCAAACAGCTATCAAACAATCTATCATCTCCATTGTTTTTGTCACTGATGCACCTGCCTGAAGAAGTTCTTTTTTTTTTTTTTTTCATACTTTTGCTTTTCCTTTTGCCTGTTTTTCCTGAAACTGAAAGTATGGCGGCAGCCAGAAAAAGTGATTTTTTTTTATCTCACTATTCTAATCATTATTTATTTGCGACTAGTTTTTTGGGTTTTTCTGTTTTCTATTTTCAAAGGCTCAGTTCTGGGGTTTGACTGAAATTTTATGACAGTCCCTGGCAGGGAGTCACACAGATAAAGGACCACAGACATATTTCCACCTGTGAAACTGTGCCATTAAATTCCTCATGGCCTGGCTGAGTGTTGATCCTGTATTTGCTTCCACTGCAGTCAATAGAAAATTTCTCATTACATTCAGTAAGCACCCTGACATACTGCGCTGTATTTACAAATGGCAACAGAAAAGTCATATTTAAAATACAACTTTTTTGAACACATATATATTCAAATAAATAATGGCATTCTTTTTCCTTGGATAGCTCCAGGACTCCTACTGTGATTTGTACCACTTGATCATTATGCTCACAGACAGTGACTAAAAACAATATGAATCTTCTAATGTCTTTGTTTGTGTGGTAAAGTTTCTTATTTCTAATTCATAGGGAATTCAGTTAATGTGAAATGAATCATTAGAATTTGTCCCTAACTATTTCTTAGTAAGACTGAGATGAAACTAACGTTGTGTCACTTTGGTCAACAGTACCAAGGAAGACAGCAATTATGTGTGCTTCAATATGGAGAAACAGGAAGATGCGTATTTCTTACAGTTCACTAATATACTCTCAAATAAAGACATTTGCATGGTCTCTAAGTCTCACAAACTGCTTCCAGTCACAGGAAAGGCAACACTTGGCAGCGCAGGAGTCAGAAGTGCTTCTGGGGCTTGCGGCTGCTATTCCTGACACATCGTTTTTTCTTTATGGATCTTCTGTGATTGCTGAGTTGTGCAGCTTTACATTCCTTGTGGAAATTCCCTCTTCAGCCCCATCACTGACCAGTTTTTTAAAATAACTTGCTGCTACACCTGTTTCCCTACCCACATGCCTATGCATCTTTTTTATCTTTATTGCTTTCTCCCAGCTTCTCGCTATGTAACTAAGCAGCACAGGGAAGTTGGTTTTGAGATCTGCTGGAAAGAGGCAGCGTTGATGCTTTCAACATCTGTCCTCTGAGTCAAAAAGATATTTTTAACTTCATCTGCAAGCCTTTTTTTTTAATGCTTCTAAAGTAAAACACAATAGCTGGGACAGACCGAGTTCTCTATATACAGTCAAGTCTATTCTCTCTCTCCCCACAGACAGGAAGCCCTGATTTCCCCGTCTTGTTTACATAATTCTGGAATCCTTTAAAGCTACCCATATATATATATATAAATGGTTCACTGAGCTGTGCATAATGTGGCTCCTGAATGCTTCTGGAAGAATGCATAAGTATCATATGAAGATAATCACCCAAATAAATACATTTCCTAGCAAGAGACACATCTATGGATTGTGTATGTGTAGGTTGACATTAAGTATTGGAGTTGCTTTTTTGGAGTTGCTTTTGCATTTTGTTCCTCTCTCTGCTTGCTAAGCTTTAAATCTCGTTTTTTTTTTTTTTTTTGGCTTGTGTTTTAAAAAAGTTTTTCTTTTGTTAGCTATATTAGAGACATTAATTATACTCATGGA
>JAVCKT010097491.1:0-11638 GCA_032273925.1 Rhynchotus rufescens
AACATAAATAGCTACAATTTGAGATCTGTGCACACAGTTTGAGATCTGATCAAAGACTAAAGAGAGTCTAGTAGAAGTCCAGTTTTCTGTAGAAGAACAGGGAAATGGCTACAGCAGATAATTATGTTCAAAGAAGATGTACTTAAAAATAAGCACCTTTGATGGTCAAAACATGGCCTTTGGAGATTAAAATCTTTCATCACCTCACACCTAAGCAGCTATGTGATTTACTAGGGATGGCAAATTCAACAAAAAATAAATTGGGAGTAGCTTTTTGGTGTGTGTGTGTGTGTGTGTGTGTGTGAAATTGCACAATCTCAGAGTTCTTACATATACGTCAACAGGCTGTATATAGTCTGAAAGAAGATGGGTACTATTGTGTAGCATTCACTGTCTATATGAACACTATATATGAGCATCCATATGCTCTGGACAAAGGCTACACTTCATGCTACATTGCTCTGCCTTACTATTAAGCTGCATTCTTGGCATCTGACAGTGGTAAATTGTAGAAAATAAAGAAAAGTTTGAGTGAGTGAGTGAATGCTTGTGCTTGCTAGCATTTTTTGTTAATAAGAATGTTAATAAGCTCTTCCCTTTCTAATAGCCTATTTGAATATGATATAATAAATATTAAGAATCATTAGCAAAAGTTGTTTTCAAAATATAAGATAGTGACATGGCAAACAGAATATGGCACATTTTTTACAGGCTTTTGCTTTTTTCCAAACAGAAAATGTGATGTAGCCTAGCAAGGCTACTGAAGAAGAAACTTTAAAACAATCTAAAGACATCTATCCATCTTCCAAGTATTTCATATAAGTGGTATCAGACATGAGAGGGTCACTCAAGCATTGAGATTGCAAAAGAAAGCTTTATTCTTTTAGGTGAAGGAGGAAACTATGATACCAAACTGCAATAGAAGGGTCCTTAGCTAGGAGATATTAAGTTCATGCCCCATATTAAAGGATTAGTGACAGCATCCAGGTATTATAACGCTGGTGACTCTCCTAGATTGTGTGCGCACAGATGCAAGAAGCTATTTCAAAACTAAATGCTAGCATTGGTGCAAATGTTTGGAAATATGTAAAGATTTTTTTTTGAAGCTTTTCCGTGGCTAAATAGCACTAATAGAACCAGTGATGCAGGGCTGTGAGACCTGTCGGAAGTCACATGGAGCAGGGAAGTAGATATGAGCAGCTTTCTTTGGATGACATTGCTTTGAGCAGGTAGGTGGGACTAAGTGATCTTTAGAGGGCCCTGTCCACATCAGTTACTCCATGATTCTGTGAAAATTCCTTTTTAAATTCCAGAGGAGCTTCCATATCCCCAGATTAGTTTTGTTAGTTTGTTTACTTGCTTTTTTTTCCTTTGACATGAGGAATATCTCCTAGCACTTTTTTTTTCTATTTTTTTCTAATCTCATCTTTAATTTGGTACCATCTGAAGACAAATACCAGCATCTTAATAGGGTCAGGATATCAAAGTTCATTTTATGGACAGCTCCAATTCCTATGTACACAATGATCGAAAATACGTGACGCTTAATTAACTTTTCACTTCAGTGAGAAGTTTCTTGGTCAAAGACTTTGGGAACTGTCCTTCTAAATTTGTGAGTATTTTTTAAATCAAATGTTGAAAAATCATTGTATTTGTTTCATAGTAATCTACATTAATATGAAGACTGGACATCTGTAGTGAGACAGAAAGCAAAGAGCAGGGATTAGTTAGTAATTTTATAGTTTTAAATGCTCTTTTGCTAGGTTTGAAATGCACAGAAGGTATTGGTTTATGATACACAGACAGTGGAACAAACAAACCATAGGATTATACTAGCATTGTGAAGCAAGGCTATTACAGAGGAAATTTAATTGAACCCTAAATGTAATAGACAAAATCAGAGTGTACAATAAAAAAGGGCATAAATACATATTTTTAGTGTTTGCACTATAGAAGTATGCCTTCATGCTGATGAAACTCTACCATGGTTTATGACATAATTTCTGACCATGCATGTGACAGGGAGGTCCTGCTAAGTCCTGGGATCTCAGTGTGGACCCTAGGAGCCATACATACTGCACATCATATTGCAGACTTTCCAAAACAATTTGGGCAAAGTTTTAGGACTGTAAGTCTCGTGATTAATCCAGGATATTTGAGATAGTCTTTGACAGTGACTACAGTCAGCTCTAGTTTTCCCCAGAAGGTACTTAGCTTTAGGAGAAATGTGATTTTGCAAGATAAGGAGGTATACTGTGGTCAGAAACCAACACAAAGCACAGAAAGTTGCAGCAAAATTCAAAATGCAGATGGAGTGAATTTTCAGATTATTCATCATCATCCAAAGGCAATAAAAAGACAGTTGGAAAACAAAAGAGCTTTAAAAAGCCTCATGCTCATCAAATGACTGAGAGCCACTCACCAAAGCATCGGATACAGGTATTGAGAGAGAGGAACCAAGGAAGAGCTACCTCTGATGAGAGCCCAGAGAAGGCTTCATATAAAGCTGAGCTGATAAACAAAATTTGGGATGATAGATTTTCTTTATCTGTGTTGGAAGCTACCTGTGGCAACATCCCAAGAAGTGTTTCTTTCTCAGGCTAGCTCAGATGGTTTTTTGGATTCATGTCCTGCCATTTGTATATCAGGTAGGCTTGTAGCTCAGTACCTATAATTCTAGACTAGTAGTTACAGGCCACAGGCTTTGTCTTGATCTGAAAGTCAAGACTGAGTGAGCCCAGGCTGGGGAATTGTCTGGGTTTGCCTAGGCCAAGCACTTTTAGTTTGTTTTAGTTATGACAGCAAGCGCCTAGCAGTCAGGGAACTATAGCTCAGGTCTGCTGTAGCTCAACTTTAGTTTATGGTAACAAGACGGTTATGCTATGTGGATTGGTGTTTCCAGAAAAAAATGTGGTGTGGAAGAGCACAGAGGTTTAAATACGTATTTTAGTAATCGGCTGAAGATCACTACAGGAGTGTGGTTCAGATGGAGACAGTTTCGGAGATAACAAGAATAGAAAAACTGAATAATTAGGAACCAATAAGAAGAAAGAACATGTATTAAGAAAATGTATAGAAATAAATCCCACCAGACCAAAGACTGAGGAGGAACAAGCATCATGTGCCTCCCAGAGGAGAGGAGAAACTCCCTTGTTTGTCCCTCGGCACAAATGTCCCACTATAATTTTTGACATTTTGATAGCCTGTTAGATATCTCAGGATGCTGAGAACTCTTGATAACCTATTTCCAATGAAGTCTTCCTGATGAAGGGTGAAATGGTCAACTGTAAGACTTATGAAGGCACTGGAAGCATGAGCATTATACCAAAGAAAAGGAATAGATATCAGAAAGATTTATTTATTTGTTTAATTACTTACTTTCTGTATTGCAATTTTAACAGTATTACTGAGAATTTCGTGTATTTTGGGGGAGAAAATTTGTATTTTTGTAACTAGACTATCTATTTGGACAATTTCAAAAGGCTTTGGTGATTTCTTGCCATGTATAAGTGACTCTCATTTCACTCTGGAGCCAGAAAATGCATTCCAAGCTCTGATTCGGAAAGATTCTAAACATTAGTACGTAATGCAAACTTACAAACTACTTCATCCCTTGAGCTGTTCTGATTAGATAAAACAATTGATTAAAAAAATCTACTTAGTCATTTTGTTCTTTCTGTTTGATCCTAAAAACTTTGAACCCAGTCTCCAGCAAACTACAAATCCTTATCTCTTTTCAGTTCATTCCAGTGCAACATAGTGGAGGGCTGAACATCAGTAAAGGATAAGGGTTAGAAAAGGGCAGAAATTTAAGTAAATTAATCAAAAGTTCACTTTCACAAGGTCTCAAGGATTTATTGTATGCATGGTGTTATCTGCGAAAAGGGTCTTGGATGAGTAAATCAAAAGTTTGATAGCAGAGAGGAGACCCTCTCCTTTAAACAAGCAGTTTAAATAAGGCTGCGTTTAGCTCAAAACATCTTAACAGCCAAATGCGGTATAATTTTTTTCCTAGAAATCTCATAATTTCTGTTTTTACTGGCTTTGAACAGAAGCACTGAGACTGATGAATCTTTCCAGCCATTATCCATCACCATCTGGAAGGATACATTCTGTTTAGGAAAGGTAAGACCTGCCTTATAATGTGGGCAGTAATTCTGGTCCTTTTGGGAGGGCAAAGCCGCAGGAGCCCTTAGGAGCATCAACTCTGCAGTAAAGGTAGGACTAGACCAGGAGTGTGTTTCCTAGGGCTAACATGAACCAGCCAGGTCAATCAGGCTAAAAATCAAAGCAAAATACCTTGTGGAGAAGAGAGAAGCAGAGCCCAAAGGGTTAGAAATGCATAGTCTATAACTGCAACTGAGCTGGAAGGCAACATCAGCTGGGCTGCCCAAATGGCTGCAATTAACCTCCTGTTGCGACTGGAATTGATCACTTCTCCTCCGCTGCTGTGAGTTTCTCCCCACTTCACTGCCTTATCTATCTGTGCTGTAAATATTTAAGGGACTGTTGTTGGTGGCATTTAGAGTGTGTTCCATCCTGGGAATGTGGGATGGCCGGATAGCTGAGACTGCTCGTGCTGATCCTGTGTGAGCCAGCAGCTGCGCATGCAAGTGCTAGAACAGCTCTTGCTCTTCACACTGGCTGTACAAACTGAGTGAAGTTGGCCTTGGGCACTGGGGTGTTTGTGAATTTTCCCTTCCCTTTTTTATCCAACATAAACATTTGCACAACAGTATCTTTGGTTTGGATTTTTCCATATTAACACACAGGCAAGGGGAACATAAAAATAAGTGATTTTTATTCAGAGACAGATACTGAGGGACACAACAGCTCCAGGTTCTACCCTTTTCATCACACTTTTTTCTTTCTTTTTCTTTTTATTTTTTTTGATGAATGCTGTTTATTGTGCATATTACTGAAAAAATCAATGCTCATCTGCACCTCTTCAGCGCTATTCACTGATCCTGGAGGTGTTCACCCCTCAAGAAGGGCATTACTGCAGCAATCTCACTATTGGTGGTAGATGAGAAAGGAGGACACTGTAGCAGAGGTTCTGATGTACCAGGTGTCCATGTACAGGGCATGTGGCTGATCTTCCAGAATAAATAGAAAATAAACAGCGTGATGAGATGTTATTTCCTTCCTCTCCTCTATAGAGAATGAAAGTCTCTGTAGAGTAAGATTATCCTGTAAAGTAAGGCTGTCAAGCACTGGTGTCATTGGTGACACCAGGATTTGTCCACAGTTACATAACTGAATTATCTCCTTGTATAATCCTGGAGTGATCTAAGTGGCATGGGGAGTAATGCAGGGCTCTAATCCTTTTCTTTCCAAACACAGCACTGTCATAGCTTTCCTTCCTGCTGACAGAAAGCCTTTTAAGTAGAGCCCTTCTCAGGATACCTCAGTAGCACCAAGAAATATTTGGGTGCACTGGCACTGGGTTGTCTACGTTGCTCTGTTGACTTGATGCTGCCTAAATATCTCACTAACTGCACTTTTAGGTAGAATGTAAAATGTAGTCAGAGGAAGCCAGATCCTAAGAGATCTCCTTAGCTGGAGACAGCGGTTTTTGTATCACAGTAGATACAATAAATCTGTTTTCTTCCTCTCACCAAAGGCTGGGCACAGGATTAACTCTCCCTGCTACCTCTCTGCTAACTCCACTGAATTAGCTCATGTCTGCATCATCATTATTTGATGGGAGGTAGATCAGGCTATCCCTTGGCTTTTATTGCTCATTCACCTTGACTTACTCCCTTTTGGCCCTTAGCTGGAATGGCTCTCAAGAGACCAGGCTTGGGAGTATTGTTAAAATCTCTGATATAAATAAAACCTGCTACACGCTGCCCTCTATTTTCATCAGTGTCTCATGAAGAATCTTCTCAGTGTATTAGAATGTACACATTCGGTGTATATGGATGTTCCCCAATAAGTGGGCAGCACTAAAGATTTGATGTGGCTTTGCACGCCTTCTGTCTTACATACTTCATTTTAAGCTACCAGCCTTCTTGGTCTGATGTACTGGATAATGAACACTGGAGTTTTGATATAATATAACAAACTGGGCTTTTGGAAAACTCATACGTCCCCCAAAGCCCTCACTAATACTGATGGAAATCAGATAATTTCTACTTAGTCCCTGAAACAGAAATGTGGGGATATTATTTTAGGAATTTGTACCTTAACAGTGGGGCTGGTATGATCAGAAGATTTCTGGGGCACTCAGAAATCTCTTTAAAGAGAGAGACTCTTTAAAGAAGGATACATAAAGTAATGCTTCTTACTTTAAAGAAGAATAAACCACATTCACATTTTTTTTTTTTTTTTTTGCATATGGAATATGTTCAGAACACTTTTCCTTAAGTGAATGCAGAAACACTGACCCTAATCTCCCTAATATCTCCAAGCAGTTTTTCTAAGCCTTTCAGTCATCCTAAATCTGCATAGGCACCTGGGCTTAGGACACACACAGGCAGAGCAGCTTGAACACTCTGGAGTGAATATACCTCCTCCGTAGAAGGAGAAGTGTCAGTAGAAGGAGAAGTGTCTTGGAAATGATAAAACAAAGAGCAAAGCAAGAACTACCGGGCCGACTGGTAAGTGTGTGAGCTACTAGCTTTTTATTGATGGCATTGGAGTCTTATTTTAGAGAGATGTCTGGAAATTTTTACTTTCAAAAATGTTACTCTAAAATGACTGAGAACAGCAGGAGTAATACTGAACAGACAGATCGGTGTAGAGCATGAGTGGAATGAGACTATTTATAAATAGTAAGAGGGAACTTGGGAGCTAATCAAATAAAAAAATATATATTTTCTAGTTTGGGCATTTGCTCAGATTGCCATAGTAATGACAATGGAGAAACTGGAAACAATGAACTATGCAGCAAAAGCTGACTGAAAATCGCTTTTCATGAAAGCATCTATGTAAAAGCGTGGATTAAAGAATACAAGAGATGCATTTCAAGATATTTAATAGGGGTTGTAAATAGGAACCAGTATCTTTGGAGCGTGAAAAAAAAATGAAGCTAATGGTGGTAAAAGAGATGCCAGATAAGCCTGCAATCTCAATTTGTCTAGTTATTGCTAGCTGGGCGGCAATTTCTCACAGCTGGCAACCTAATGTCTAGGCTCTACAAATGTCGCCACCTCCTCTACAAATGTCTTCACCTGCAGGGACCATCTCCCATTATGCAACATAGTTATTCAATCTTTGGCATCTTTCACTGATGTACCACCTGGTGTCAGCTTTTGAGGAAAAGGTCTGAAGATATGAATGAGAGGGAAATATTCCTGTAAAATTTTGTTCTGTCCCCAACAATGTCTGCCTAGTTCTGCTATTCAGTCCTATAAGATGGGTTCAAAACTCAGGAGGCTTCTGCTAAACTCAATGGATTTTTTAAGTGATTGAAGTAAAACTTCTCTGTATTCATTCTTACTACATTTCTTTGCATTTCTTTTTCTGTTAGCAAAGCCTGTTTATAGATTTTCCTGATGCACTTGTTACTTGTTCTGAAATCCTCAGTTTCTTCTGACAGATTAGAAAATTACTACTACTAAAATAGACTAGCTTATTTTGTCTTATAAGCAGCTCTAAAACCAAGCTACTAATAACTACCATCATCAGTTCTTCACTACTGGGGAAAGGCTTCAGGAGAATTCTAAGCCTGATTTGACTAATTTCCTTAAGGAGATCTCCAGGATCCAAGGATTAAAAAAGACACTTAAGGGGAAGCAGATGAGATTTTTTTGTCTTATGAAAAGGCAGCTAATGTGCAAAAGCCCGCAGGAGAGGTATTAGACCAGGAATTTGTAAGCTTGGAGTCCTATTGCATAGTTTTTCAAGTCACAAAAGCATTTCAGATGTCTGTTGAACAAATAGGGAAAGAGCTGTCATTTATTTTCTGCTTTTGAAGGCACTAGTCATACTTCTTTCCAAAACATTAGTATTACGAGACAGGTGGAACACTTTAAAAAAATGAGAGAGGCGTAAGATGCAAAGAATCTATGTGTTTCACTGAGTGAAACACACTCAGTGGTTCACTCAGTGTAGAGCACATTCTCCAGTTGAACATTGCAAACATTTTATAGAACACGATAAAGAAACTGCTAAGGAACATGCTGTGAAATATAACCTTCAATGCAGTTGGGAGCAGCAATGATTTTGTCTGTGCATTTTGCATAGCAGAAAGCTGCAAGTGTCTCTGTGACATTAGGAGCAGGGACTACACAGGGCCATGAGGTATGGTGTGGTGTGCTCGTAACTCTGCAAGTGTCTAGTGTGGTGTGGTTTTTCAGATGACTCTCAAACAACACAGCAGTGATGACACAAGATTTTGGGAAAGTTTTCTCAGAAGTTTTTGACAAAGACAACACACCATTAGACTAGAACAACTAAATTCCATCCCTCACTTTCCTTAGTTTCATGGGATGATGATTTGGTGTTAGCCTTAAGTCAATGGGTATACATATTTTGTCTCCTTTCAATACAGGAACCACAGCAGGACTGCTTTTGCTCCTTAATCTGCACACTCACAGATTAAGAACTGAGATCTTTGCTGATTCCCTCCATGTCTTTCGAAATTACATAACAGAATGTGAAGATGACTTGCAGGGCACTAAGAAGGCTTAATTTGTTTAATGCTAGTAAGTATGTGTGGCTTAAGCTCAAGTTTGGTCCAACATGTCAAGTAGAACTAGTGTTCTGCTTGAACACTAGTATATATATATATATATATATGTACTAGAACTAGTATATTTATCTGCTACACAAGTTGCTGTTCATTTATATGAAATGGCTAAAGATCATCTTGAAAGATGCTGGGGACCTTTTCTGACCCCTGCACCATTTTTTCCTACACCTCTTGGGATGGAGATGCTTAAAATCAACCCTGATTAGAGGCTTTTTTTTGAAGGTAGTAAGACACACATTGTATATATGTTTCTATGATACAAGCAACACCACACATATCATCCAACTGCCGATGAATGTGTGTAGGCAGTCTGATTTGGGCAGAGTGGTAAATGAGTAATAGTTCAGACTGAACTTATTCTTGCATTATCAGGGTAGTTTATGAAAGTGGACATTGATAAACCTCTCCCTCTCTCTCTGGCTTCTCAGGTCAGGAACCTACTTAGGCAGGATTCTTCCATCTGCCACTTGACTAGATCATAATGTTGGTGGAAAACACTGTTTTTCAGGT
Organism: Rhynchotus rufescens; assembly: GCA_032273925.1. Classification (NCBI taxonomy): domain Eukaryota; kingdom Metazoa; phylum Chordata; class Aves; order Tinamiformes; family Tinamidae; genus Rhynchotus; species Rhynchotus rufescens. The sequence continues at coordinate 9,209 of JAVCKT010097491.1, forward strand.
GTAAGTGAGAGTCACTTGATCATAGGTGTGACTGTGCCAGGCTGACTCAATCTAGGTTTCTTCATGCCTTTGTTTTTTCCATTGGAAACAAAATCATCAGGAAGGGCAGGCAGGGCGTGATCCCATTCAGCATGCAGACCTTTCCTTAAGGCTTTCCTAGAGATGGGCAAATGGCAATCACTGCTTTTCTACAGACAAGGCCCTGTGGTGAATCCTCACATATACTTGCCCAAAGGGCAAGTATATGCTGGGTTACTTATTAAATATATTAATACGTCCTAAAGGCATCTGGAGGATTTGATATTTAGTTTTGATTCAAGACTATGAGAAAGAAAAGGAAAAAGAAAAGGAAATGAATCTGAAGCTGACTAGAGAGCTCCCCTTCATTCCCCTGACCAGTTAAGAAAGTCCTAGGTACTAATAGCTTTAACTTCCTTTTCTATTATGCTCTGATAGGATTTACCTTACAAAGCACTCAGATTGCTGAATTAGAATAAGCAACGCTGGTACATGAAAATATAGGTCTCTGGATCTGTTGGCTAAGGCAGCCCAGTATACCACTCTTCAGAGAAAAAGACAAAATGAGAAATTCCTAATTTGCTGTTGAATTGCAAAACAGAACGGCATCTCCAATGAGAACGAGCAAGGCATAGTAGCAGTTCTGAGATGGGCAGAAGGTTACGATATGCTAAAAGCAAACTTCGCACAGTCTGGGGTCTTTGGGAGAGTCAGCTATTTTGTGTGATCTGTTTATGTTAAACATAACATTTTTGATGCAAACATACTTGCCTTTGACAGATCCAAATCCTTCTCATCCTAATAAGTGTACAAATCAACTTAATGAAGAAAATTCACTGCTTTTCCAAAAAATCAGGAGGAGGTAAGACTCTACTAAGGACTGAGTCTAAGGCCATGCATTCAGGGATTCAGCAGGGATTCAGGATTATTTTGCCCTTTTATGCAGTAAGAAAGCTCAGTGGGTTTAATTTTCCTGTAGTGCCACACAGACCTAGGTGTTTACAGCACTAGATCCCTGTTTAAAGGGCATACATAGCACCCATGAGGCAGAATGGTGAAGGACTGAAAATATACGATGAAGAGAATATACAGAAAGGATGGAGACAATTACAAAAAATGAAGATGGAGGGAACAGGTTATTGTGCCTGACTGAACTCAATCACTAAGTAAGCTGAAAATGAACAAAAACATAATTTGCAGCACAGCCATAAAAAATGTTATGCAGCTTAGAACAAGGGACATCTGGCACTGATGTTAAGCAATTTTGAGAAGGTCAGTCTACACAGTTTTTCCTTTTGAGTGTGGAAATAATGAATACTTATGATTGCTAGAAGCTTTTAAAAAGTTAGATCTAGATTTCTTGCAGAAGATGAACTTAAAGATCTGAAGACTCTCAGAGAAGAGCCTTGGAAGTGTTAAATGGCATTTAATGTGGTTTTCATCAGGAGATTCCCTTCACTGTTCTTAAGCTGCATTTAAAATTGGGTGAATCCTATAACAAATTTTTAAAACTGTGCTGGGGAATTTGGAGAAGTCCCCTTTGATTTTGCTTTTGTGGCAATCAAGGGGGTTCAAAAGTCACAGGATCAATAGCCTGGGAATTGGAGGACTGTACCATATGATGTCCTTGTGTTGTGTCATACAAACTCAGCTTGTGAAGATCTACTTGTAGGACTAGGTCCAGCACTGAACAGAAATGTTCTCACATTCTCAGAGAGCTGAATTGGTATTGTCCCGAGGGCAGCATGACAGTCAGTTATTAGAAGGGAACACTCATTTATTGGAATGGAGTATATTGTATTATGATATGTTGCATTAGCTTTAGGCCATGCTCTACAGAAGAGCTGGAGTCACCTCTACATCTAGCTACTCACATTACAGGAGAAGAAGTCCCCATGAATTCATGAGGGAGCAGATTAGCTGGAGAAGCGTGGTGCTGGCTTACTGCTGACTTTGTGCTGGGAAGCTGCTGTTCAGTCAGGCATTCTTTGCTCTTCATGGTCAAATGTGTTTAGGTCTCAGGAGAAAAACTGTTTTCTATTCCATCTTAACTCCTGAGTCTAAAGCAATGGTAATAATTAAAAGAGGATAAAACAAAATGGAGGGAGCTGAATGAGGACATCAAAATCCCTAGAGAGATGTCAGAAGTAAATCAGGTAGTCTACAATTAAATGAAAGCAGACTACTCTCACATGGAAACTTGGACTAATGCAGGTTTCTGCAAGGATTTAGACATCATTGACAGAATCACTGGAATTATACTAAACAGTGAAAAATGTAGATGCTCCCTGGCTTGGTAGAATAGTTGAACTTTCCTTCAGTAACTCTACATGTCCATCGTAAGGCACCAGACAGAAAATGGAACTGGCTCTGAGCTGAAAGGGGGCTTCTGTGCATATTAAAAATGCTTTT
>JAVCKT010097492.1:0-31713 GCA_032273925.1 Rhynchotus rufescens
GGCTCGGTCCCCGGCACGGGCACCACGGGGCTGCGGCACACAGCACAGCCCTGTCTCCCCGGCCCCTTCAGCCCCCCGCACCGCGTGCTTTATTTGCACTTAAATACGGGAACTTTGGCCTGCCACCACCCTGCACTGGGACCTGCTTGGAACGGGCATGCCGGAAAGTGGGAACCGGCCCGTGCGTGCAGCAGCCCCGGGCAGCACTGCCGTGTGGTGCCTGGTTTAGCCCCTGTCCTGCAAGGCTCGGCCTTTCCCTGCAGCGTCACCCCGGCTTCCCTGGGGACGCGGTGCCGCCGAGCCGCCTTTCCTCCCGCCTTCCGCCCGATCCGCCCTCCTCGCCGTCCTCCCAGCCCTGCATCTTGCTCCCCTGCTCCCAGGGAAGGGCCCGGCAATGCTTATCCCTAAGTAATAGTCAGGAAGGGCAAATTATCTTAAATCAAACCAGGTTTATTTAATTTGGAAAATAGGAAATAGAGGGAAAATCAAACTAAATGAAATGAAAAAGGAATAATTCATGTCTAACTTGTGGTCCCACTCAACAGCCCAATTCCTTTAGTGACGCCCCCGTGGCCGAGGAGACGCATTTGGTGCATGCTGGGGCTTAAGTGGACATCAGATAGCACCAAGTTAGACTTTTTTTTATCACATCATATTGACAGTGTATTTCTCAATTAAATCACCCTTTAATTATCTTAATCTGCCTTTCTTTTTTTAATTTTAATGTGCAATTCGCCAGCGCGCTCCGTATTAATGAAGCTCGTTACAGGATCCTGACAGAAAGCTTTCCAACTTCCTCACAATTAACATGCAGCTTCAGAGAAGCCCTCCGAGCCTGCTTGCTATTTGGCAATTGTACATAACGTTATATTTTTGCAGCCAGCTTCACTTAAAGTGTTCATGTTCTATTAAAGGTTCCGCAAATGCCAATTGTGCCCTTTGCTTCCTCTTCTTTGGTTTCCAGATGGAGCAGTTGCTTTCATGTACGTTCTTTAGGTTAAGGCTTAAAATGATCAGCTCGGTTTAACATGTTGCATTGATGTTAGACAAGCTAGGGATTGTCTAGGCCTGAACACCAGTGATTCTTATGGAGTCCATACATAGGCTGCCGGCCAGGGCTTTGGTGCTCATGAGCAGGTGAGGATGCTGCCATGGAAGAGATTGTCCAGTGCCTCCCAAGGAAGGAAATGTTGGCAGCAGAGGGGGAACTGCATTTACCCAGAAAACTCCCCAAATTCATACTTTTAGTTTGAAGTGGTGGAATGGAACTGGTTTTTAATGGTCAGGCCTTACGAGCAGGCCTTACGAGCCCTTACGATCTCTGTAACCATCTCCGAGTGAATCGCGATGAACCTGGAGCCTGGGGTGTTTATAGGGCACACAGAGATCCTTGTCCTCCAACAGGGGAGAACGATTCTGTCTCCAAAAATAGAAATAAACAACAAAACGGGCACATTCTGGCGGTGCCGCCCTTCCTGAGCAGGCTGTGGACCCACTCTGCGCGAGCCCCCGGGGTCTGAACGTGCCTCCGGCCGGGAAGCGCTGGCGCACGGAGCAACCGGGCAGCGGGATGTGAGAGCCGCTTCCCGCCGGAGCACTCGCCTTTTGGAGCAATTCCCCATGCAGATGGGACGCGATGCCTGTGCATCTTCCCCGGAGTGGTGTCCTTAGCACTGAAACGGGCAGCTGTCCGTGCCGTGGGGCTCCCTTTGGCGTGCCCCAGCTGGCAAGTCTCGGGGGGAATGTGGGCATGTCAGTGTGGCAAATCCCGGGATTTGAGAGCGAGCCTGCCGCTGTGTGGGTGGATGCTCTGCCTTTGCACCCTCTGCACCTGAGCAGCGGGAGGCCGGGAGCGCGGAGCAGCGCGGGGGTTACGGCACAGGCGCCATCCCCTGCGCTGCTGTGTGCGGGAAGCCCCCTGGCCCCCATCGCCGTGCGGGACACTCGGAGCAACGCGGGGCCGGCTCTGCCCGTGCCATGCCGTGCCGTGCCCGCTGTGTCCCGGGAAGGGGCATCCCTGCCGGAGCGCGGCGGCGGCTCCGCTGGGAGCACGGCACGCACCGGCTGGTGACCGCGCTCTCCTGGGAAGCGCCCCGGGCCCGGAGAAGTGCTGCCCCGAGGGGACGGGGCCGTGTGAGACGGACGCTTGTCCCCAGGCCCTCCAGGGCAGCTGCAGCGGGGTCCCCCCTGCGCAAGGAGCCGTCGCCGGGAGCGCAGGGTGAGCGGGGACCTGAGCAGCCCCTGGGGACCCCGGGATCCTCGGCCCCCGCTCTGCACCCGCCAGCACGGAGCTCACTGCAGCCAGGAGCTGGAGCCAAGGACGGGTACAAAGGAGGGAGCAGACCCTTGCCCACCCGAGCGGCTGGGGGATGCGCGTGGAGCAGGACCTTGGCTCCAGCATCCTTGTGGACCTCGTACTCCAAGCCCCAGGCAGAGGAGTCGTGTCAGGAGAGGAAAGGCCCACACCGATTTCCCAGATTCGCCCGTGATCCAAACCCGAGGCAGCATTCCTGCACCCCTCTTCCGCCGTCCCTTCTGCCAGCCACCCGGGCCTCATTTCAGAGAAGTCCCTTCCAGGCACAGGCTCCCGCTCCCCTGTGCAACGCGAACGGTGCTGCCCAGCGAGCAGAATCGCGTCCCGCCGTGCCCTGCTCTCGCCAGCCAGAACACGCGTTTCCACGAGCGCCTCGTGTGGCAACGTGCCCTGGCCTGAGGCACCTTCTGTGGCCACCTCCTGCTCCAGCATCACCCGCAGCACCCTCCTCCTCTTCCACAGAATCCCACAATCCCAGGAGGGCTGAGGTTGGAAGGGATCTCTAAGGATCACCCAGTTCAACCCCTGCTCCAGCAGGGACACCCAGAGCACGGGGCACCCGGTCACGTCCAGGTGGCTTTGGAAGCTCCTCTGAATCCCGAGTTCTCTGAATCCAGCAGAGATTTGGCCCGTTGAGGATGTGACTTAAGATGCACAACTCATCTGCCTCCCTCGGCGAGCAAAACACCGGGCAAATAGATTATAGCACTGTATTCTTGTGGGATTATTCTGCGTCCAATTCCGGGATGATTACCAAGTAGTAATAATCAGTACGGTGTCATCATCATACTGATTTGTTTTGTTCCTGCTTTCTACACAAGTAAACACAGCTTTGGCCCCAGAGAACTTCACAGGAGAAGGTTTGTGTCTGTGGGCACCAGAAGCGGCACGGCGGAGCCGCCGGGCCGGGGTGCGGGACGGCCGTGCCAAGGCTGAACATCTCAGAAATACTGCGGAAACGTGAGAAGCAAAGGAGCATTGGAGGAGAGAGGGCATTTCTGGAAGTTTGAGGCAGGCTGGATATAGCAAGCCTCCAAACCCATCTCTGTGATAATAGTAGATCGTTAATGACAAGGTGCTTCTTAGCAGAATGATGGACATGTTTGGGCATCTTATTAAAAATATTTAATAATGTCATTTTCTGAAGACCGTACTGTCACCAAATGCTATGAACGAGTGAAATCTTAGGGACATATGGAAAAGCCATCTCCATCGCTGGACTCCCATCCAGAGCAGTTGTTCATGGACAGGCAGGGCAGGAGAAAGACCCTCAGCACTGCTCCATGATGGATCCATGAGATGGACCCATGGGGAGTGGGACAGCAAGAGGGCAGGGGGTTGATGGATGGGAGGATGGATGGATGGGTGGATGGAAGGATGAATGGATGGGAGGACAGATGAAAGGATGGATGGATGGATGGATGGATGGATGGAAGGAAGGAAGGAAGGAAGGAAGGAAGGAAGGCAGGCTGAATGCATGGATGGACGGAAGAATGGATGGAGGATGGATGGGAGGGTGATGGGAGGATTGATGGAAGGGTGGACGGATTGGAGGATGGATGAATGGGTGGATAGAAGGATGGATGGGAGAGTGGATGGAGGATGCATGGGAGGATGCCGATGGGCATCCTGAGCATCCCGACATCCTCGCATGTCCAAACCATCCTAGTGCAGGACACAGCTGTGGATGGTCCTGACCAGACCTTTGGGACCTTCGGGGCCTCCTCCTCAGCCCCGTCAGCTCCCGGGACAGATCCCTGGGGGGATCCTTCCTCACGAGGAGCCTCTCAGGGTTAGAGAGACAATTTGTGCAAATGAGCAAACCGTGGGGAGGGCTCCGCTCCGCCATCTAGATTAATAAGACTCGGTATCAGCAGGTCTCATCTTGCTTTCAGCGCCTTGGTAGCTATTTTGCCATCGACTTTGCACGAAGTAGGATTGGGTCTGCACTTGCTATTTAAAACAAACGAAACTATATATTAAATGAGACTTCCACTGATGCAGAGCTTTGCAGGAAAGTAAAACTGATGCTGATAATTGCGGATAAAGAGGAGAGTCCAAAATTTCCAAAATGTTCCTTTTCCCTTTTTTTTTTTTAACGACCGTCATTATATTTTGATGTGTTTAATAATACAGCAGAGGTTAAATGAAACATGAAAAAGGGATGTACATTAAAATTGAGATAACTCTTCCTTCAGTGAAGTGGAACCCAGCAGATGTAGCTGCACACTGTAATTGCTGCCTGTTTCCTGTCAGTCTGATTAAGTTGCATTGTCCCTGCTCCAAGTGTAAGAATCAGTGGCTTCCCATAGGGCACAGCATGGGACAACTGGCTTATGCAGGCAAATGACGCCGCGCACCTCCTGCTTGTCCTGTTAATAGTATAGACAGACAATATACATTGATGACTTATAAAATCAATAGGCTGTGCAGTGCGGGAGAAGCACGGGGGCTTTCGTCTTCCCAGCACTGCAGTCGGGGACCCGGATTTGGGGCTGAATCTCTGGGACAGAAGAGCGCCAGGGGCTGCTTGTTCGGGCTTTATTGTGTAAAATCTGTTTCCTACGCGCTATTGTGCGCCTCCCAACATCGTTCTTTTACTCTTTTTAAAATATGACTTTGTACATTCTGTTTACAGTTATTCACATTTTCCTTTCTGTAATAAATCCCTACTTATAGGATTAAACTGTTGATGGTAAAATCCAGTACCTATCTGCGGAGGTTCAGGCCAGATTCCCAGCTGCTATAAACTGCAGCAGATCCACTGCAGCCAGTGGGGCTACTCTGATTCACAACAGCTGCTGGACCTTCCTGAGCGGCCCAGAAAGTGGAATTCTGCTTTATTCCATTCAAAAAGCAGGTAACGGGCCTCGTTCAGCCCCGTTCTGCCCCAGAGCAAGCGCCGCTTCCCGGAGCCTGGCCGCTCGCGGGAGCAGCGGGCTGAGCCGGGCCTGTTATTTATAATTAATAGCTATTTTGCACAAGTGGCCTCCAATTACTTGCTGCTAAATTGCACATACTGCAGCACGTTGGCACGTTTGCATTTAGCCGTCGGAGCAGAACGGTGCTGAAACACGGGATAAACGGGGGCTCAAACGGGATAAACCTGCGAGATCCGAGGTGCATCCGCGGCACTGTCCCCAGGGCCATCCCGGTGTGCCCATTGGTGTCACTCAATTACAGAGACATTCGGTGGCCGAGCAACTTGAGCTGTGTGCCCCGGTGAGCCGGGTGGCCCCGGGGCCAGGGACTGGCCGGCCGCAGGGCTGCTAGGTCCGATTTGGGCATCTCTCCCATTTAAAGCCTCCCTTTGGCTCCCTAATCCGCGGCTGGATCTCAGACCTCGCTTTCTAAAAATGGAAATTAATATTAGAAGCCTTGCCTTAACACATGTTTATTTTCCAGTTTATAGAATGTACCTATTACACTCTCCAGACACATGTGCTTGATTATAATGATTATCATATGTATTTCTAAGGCACTCATCACCATAATATCAAATGTCATTACAGAAATTATGAAAGAGCCTCAGCATTCCTTCCAGGGAAGAAGCCAGCTTCCTCTTTTCCCACCGCATTAGTGAAAGCACAGAAATGAAGCTGACTTTATGCCACTTTTGTTTCAGTGCAAGACGCAGCAAGGCGAGTCCCCAGTGCAATGTGCAATGTGCACCTGAAGCCAAGCGCCGTGCCGAAGGGGGAAAGCTGCTCCAAAACCCGGCGCTGCAGCTCCGCACCCAGAAACAGGGAGAAGCGCCAGCAAAATGCAATGGAAACGCTTGTCCGGAGCAAGGGCTGCGGCCGCTCGGTCCGGGAACTTGCTTTTCCCTTTCTGCTTTAAAAATTCTTGCGTATTTGGCTTCGTTTGGGAAGAAGCAAAGGAAGATGCCAGTGTATTTTCTTGCTTGATGCTGTGTCTGTTTTCCTGGAGGTGGAAGGCGGGGTCTGGACTGCTTTGGAAGAGCCAAGAGTTCCCATCTCCTGGGTGCAAAGGCGTCGGGAGCTGCTGTTGCAGGGCAGAGCTGGTGTCCCTGCAGAGCACACGGTGCTGGCTGCGTCTGGGGGGCTCGTCAGAACCTTGTCCTCGAAGGACAACGTGGGCTTCTCATGCTGATCCAGGAGAATTTCATCCTTGATGCATAAAAAATGCAAGTTATACATTCGGTTTCTTGTGAGCATCACCATAACCTGCCCAAACCTCAAGGTTTTCACCAAGATCCAGCTTCCCCAGGTCTGTAGGGTTTAAGATCTTGGGTCAGGCCAGTGCTAAGTAGGGCAGCCTGCTGAAATGAGCCCTCAGTGTCACAGCCCTGCAAAGCGGGAGCAGAGCAGGAGGGAGCGAGGACACCGCCTCTGGAACGCTGACTTAGGCTAATATCTCCTTTTTCCCTCTGCACCATTTATGCGATTATTTTTGTGCTTCATATGTTCAAAAATCCCTGGGAAAAAAAAAAAGGCTTTTTTTTTTCATTTTTGCTTTGCAAGTCACTTTGCAAAGAACCGCTTTGGTGTCTTTGGAGGGCTTTAAGCCCACCTGTTTCTTCCGCAAAGCGCAGACCAGGAAACACGAGCGAGAGGCTAGGCCGGCGTCGAGCGCGGAACTCAGGAATCTTCAGTGAAACTAAACCTAGGGTCCCACATCTGGGAAGAGTTTCTTGAGGAGGATTTTCGCTATCAAAGTGAAGGATTTATTTCCCTTGCGAGAAGCAAGGCGCGAGCTGGAGACGGCAGCGCTCCCCTTGCCCCAGCCCCACAGAAACCCTGCGCGTGCCCGTGCTGGGGCTGTTGGCACTCCTGGCACCCCAAACGCCATCCGGGGAAGCAGGCATTGCCCTGAAGGAGGGACCCCATGTGAGAGGTGGATCAAGCACCCCTTGAACGGCTCTAAGGTCACTTGGATAATCTAACGTGGCTCAGGATGCTATCTGGTGCAGGCAGGGACCCGTGCGAGGCTTCAAACCATATTTATCTTCATTATTTCACGCTCTCGTGTCTGTGTGATTGATTCGCGCTCTGTTTTGTCTAATTGCTCGGAAGGTCTCGGGAAGCGGTGCTGGGAGCGGGCGGAACGGGAGCTCTGAGCTCCCCCTGGTGCTGCGGAGCGCGCAGCGAGCGCCCGCCTCCCCGGGGACCGGCGGCAGGGAGAGCGTCCCCAAGGACCGGCCGGGAGAGCATCCCCAAGGACCAGCTGGGATAGCGTCCCCAAGGACTGACCGGCCAGGATAGCGTGCCCTAGGACTGGCCAGGATAGCATCCCCAAGCACTGGCCAGGATAGCGTCCCCAAGGACCGGCCGGGAGAGCATTCCCAAGGACCAGCCGGGAGAGCATCCCCAAGGACTGACCGGCAGGGATAGCATCCCCAAGGACCGACCAGGATAGCATCCCCAAGGACCGGCTGCAGGAGCATCCCTGGCAGGGCAGAGGAACCGCCACCAGCCCCGCCAGTGCTCCTAGGGTCTCAGGAGCTGGAGATGCTGAAGCGTCACGGCGCGGGAGCAACCTTCTGGGTCACCCTTGCACACCAGGCTCTCTGGAGACGAGGAGAGGCTGGGGGCAAAGGAGCTGGTCCTCCTGGGGAGGACAAGAGGAGATGGCCTCAAGTGGTGCCCAGAGGTCCAGGTTAGACTTTAGGAAGAATTTCTACACGGAAGGAGAGGAACTTCTCTCGAAGTTCCCCTAGAAGAGGAAAGAGTTCTCGAAATTCCTCTAGAAGAGGAATTTCTACATGGAAGCCTTGGAGCAGACTGCCCAGGGAAGTGACGGAGTCACCATCCCTGGCAGTGTTCAACAAACGTGTAGACGAGGCACTTAGGGACGTGGTTTAGCAGGCAGGATGGGGATGGGTTTATGGTTGGACTCGACCATCTCGAAGGTCTTTTCCAGCCTCCTGGCCCGCCCATGGCCTGTCCTCGGGTCCTGCCACCACACGTGGCCCTGGCAGCTCCCTCGCTCTTCCTCACGGCCAGCTCGTCCATCCGTGCTGGGGATCCAGGCTCTCTTCCCTCCTGGAACAGCTCAAGGTGCCAGGACTAGAAATCCTGGATTGTTTGGGGATTTGGCTCTATTACCCCTCACTACTCCACTAACTTAGGGCTACCAAAGATATAGCCCTAGTAGCAGAAAAACGTGTGCTTAAGCTGAGCTTAGGTGCTTAAAAGCAGGACAGCGAGCCGCAGGGCTTCATCTTTTCTGTATCGGCCCTGGGGAGGTTGGAGGCCCTGGCTGGTGACCTGAAGCTTGGGGCTCCCCTGCATCCTGCAGCAGAATTAGCTTTAAAACTCCTCATCTTCTGTGCAAAACCTTGTGTTTTTGTGTTTCTGTTGTTGTTTCTTTTTTAATACTGTGCATGCTTGAGAAAGGTAGTTGCTGTTTCGTGGTTGTTTTGAACCAGTGCTGTGTTTTCCCGAACAGATGTGGCTATCTGGCAAGTATTTAATGGATTTTATTTTTGCTCTGTTTCATAGGTTGACTCTAGTTAAAACAGCTGGATGTTTTAATTGTGGCTGGGTGCTGCTTGTAAAAAAAATAATAAGTACTGGTTAGAAAAATACTAAAATCATTTAAAATACTTCAACATTTAAACAAGTTATAGCTTTCATTTGAAATGGGAGTGCTAGTATCATATGTTATTCCAAAGACCTCATACTAGATGTGGCCTTGAGAAGTTTGCGCATGTTTGATTTGACATATAGATTTTTATTGTTATTAGTTCTTACTTCAGCCGTGGCTCAAGGCAAGGCATATATGTGCTTAAGTTAGCTGGGGCAGTGCAAGGTGTCGTCGGTCCTGCCGAGCCGGCCGGGATGCAGGCAGAGACGCGCCACCGAGCAGAAGCAGAGCCTGGGCAGGGATTTCCTTGCAGCTCTTTTGCACCTTCCTGTGGATTCCGACCAAGGATCCTTCTGGATTGCACCAGCAGAGCGGGGCAGCTCCTCGGGCACCGTGAAACGCCCATGAGACGACGGTTTGCAGCAGCAGCAGCAGAGCCGCTCGGTCTGGGCAGCTCTCAGCCTGCGTTCGACGGGAGCGACACTCCAGTAAATCTGGTGCCTGCAACAGGGATGCACACGGGCTTCTGCAGCGCTAGCCTAGTTTGCCGAGGTGGAAGTAGGGCAGCGGAGCGGCCTTGTTGAGAGGCCCAGGGGACACAGACCTGGCTAGAAAGCGCCGTGCCGTGAGCAGAGAGGAGGAGGAGGGTGGGAGGAGGCTGCGAGTCCGCAGCAGCAGGCTCGAAACCCATTTATTGCCTTTTGCTCCGGGCTCTGGAGCATCGTCGGGGGCTGTGGGAGGAGGCGAGGGCGGCAACAGGCAGGTGCCCGTGCCAGGGCGGGAGCGCACAGGTAGATGGAAGGGCGCAGGGCAAGGCAGAACCGCCAGGCACACAGGCTCCGGTGCATGGACACACAAGCTGTGGAAAATATCTCCCTTTCCGAACAGAGTTTTAATTCTTTGTGAAGACTTCAATTGTTCAATAGATAATGTCACGGATTGGTCCTCGCAGTGTGAAGTGCAACCGTCCAGAACCCCCACAGTATTATAAATAGGCTTCGGAGCCAGGATTGATTGATGTTTGGCATAAAATCTATTCCTCTGAGCATGTATATTCCTTCTGTTCACCAGTTTCATACAAATATACTTGGGCTGATTTTTTATTCAAATCTCCAATTTATGTAGGGTTTAAACTGTTAAATATTTAAAGCCTTTTTCATCTTTTTTTTCCCTCTTTTCTGTTAGAGGTAACTAAATCTTTTGCCTAACACAAACAAGACTCAGAGATTTAGCACATTCCTGTGGGGGAGAGAAGGGGTTTATTAATTATATTGAGACTCAAATAATATGCTTCCTTGACACTAATGTTCCATCAGTTCCAACCGCAAGTATCCTATGGGATAACTTTAAAGCCTTTATCAGGATCTAGATTACTGCATTTATGGCTCCATAGAAGAAAGAATTTAATGAACGGCATTCTGAGTTTGAAAAGAGAATCCGAGATAGAGCGATATCAAGGTATAAAAACAGTGACAGTGCGGAGTGATTTCAGTGGGATCCCTGGGACGCCGCAAGGAACCGTCAAACAAAGGTAAGTATAATGCACCTTTCCAGGAATGCACATGAACAGCCAGCACTCCTCGGGCTGAGGGTTTGTCCTTGCTGAACCTTGTCAGCATCTCCCAGGGAAGATCTCAGTGGACTTGTGTCCCTGGGAAATTTTCTTTTCCAAAGTCTTTTTTTAAGTTTGCACTCAGCAAATCAGTGCTCTCAAATAATTTTATTTTTGAATTTTTCTGACAGCAGTACTTCTGTTTCATCTACTTTTTTTTTTTTCCCCTCTATCTTAAGCTAATATATTTACATACCTTCACCATTGTGGTTATTATTAATTCATTTATGCATGCCTTTGTATTGCAGCAGAAGCATAGTCATGAGGCAAGACCCCATTATGTCTTCTTTATTATTAGTTATATTACAGTAAAATCTGGAGACATGGCTGAAATAATGACCGTATTGTATTAGTTACTTTGTCTACACATTCAGAAAAAATACCATCCTTAATTCATAGACGAGAACTGCAAGAGAATTAAATCACTTGATGTGTCCGTCAGGAAAGCAAATGCACGAAGATGCACTTAGGTCTCCCGAGCTGCCGGTCACTCGGTACCTTCATTTGGAGCGTGTTCTTCATTCCTTCAATCAGTATCTCGTCTCCCAGCCTGGATGCTGTGCAGCTCCAAAGCTGCAGCAAGCTTCCCGGTGGAATTCCCTGTCCCAGCGCGGTGCCTTGGGAAGCAGCCGGTGCTTCCAGAGGCTTGCTGGAAAGGTGCACGGTGACACCGTGCCCCAGGCTGCTCGGACCGGTCAGTGTGTCCTGCAGAGGCGGGACACGCTGCAGGGTCGTTACCGAGAGGATGGGGTCTGTGGGTACCTGTTGGACACGAAACATGGCTCGCTAAGCGCAGGGGCTCTTCCTTTCTGTCCGGGGATTAAGGTAGTTTAAACGTGCCTGTCCAGCCGGTCCCCAGTGGAGCTGGAAAGCTCCGCGTGCTGCTGTGCAGGGGCCCGAGCGAGGGCTCTGCTCCAGCAAAGCTCGGGAGCACGGGCAGGGCTCCGGCAGCACGGCACCCACGGCGCGACCCTGGGCGTGAAGCTGTCCTCTGCTGCGTCCTGCCCGGGGGTTTTGCTCTCCGTCGTGTTCCGCTGCTGCCAGAAGCCGTCCTCGGGCTGGCCCCAGCTGTGGACGCTCGTGGGTGAGCTCTCCGGAGCCGCCCGTGCTCCAGGAGCCCCTTCCCGAGGAGGGCACGTGGGGACAACGCAGCGGGCCCTGTCCCTCGCCGTTTCCCACGCTGGCCTTAGGGACTACATTCGATGAGACTCTGAGCACATTTCACACCCTCAGACAAAACGAGTTTTCCTACTGGAAAATAATATAAAATTTAACACTGTAAAGGAATAACATGGCATTCAGAAAGGCTGTGCTTTGAGAGGATGCATCTTTCCTTCTGACTCCTTCGTTAGCAGTGTGAGGGACCAGCTTTGTCCTCTCATAAACTAGTTGCACAGTAAGGTGACTTTTCTCATATAATTACTCCCCATTTATATCAGCACAAGTGGAAACAAAAGCCAGTCCTAAGTTGCTAATGCTCCTCCTCTTCGCAACCTCACTGGCTATCCTGACCAGATCATTGCCCATGGGCAAAGTCACCAGGAGAAGACAGCTGGGGTCAGTGCCATCAGGACACGTCCTCCCCGCTGCCCCTTTCCCACGTGATATTTCCCATTATTTCTCCTCCTTATTGGCTTTCTTTAGGAAGATTCCCTGGATCCGGGGTTGAGGGCTGCTCCTGGGTCTCGCGAGTGGGACGACGTGGCCGTGGCACCCGGGCTGAGCCCCGGGTCGGCGCGGAGCTCCGAGCAGTGCACAAGCAGGGCTAATGAGAAACGTGCCGCGCGTCCACCTAACAACATCACAAACTTAAAAGCAAACAATATTAGGGTTTGCGAGCAATCAAGCTTTCAAAATTACATTGCTTAAAGCCCATTAAACAAAGCAAAACTCCTCTCCAAATCAGTAAATACAAGCTGTTTACAGCAAACAATATCATTGGAAATTCTAATTTCTGAACTGCTCGTAGATAAAATAAAACACAGATTATCGGTTATTCAGATAGTAACACTATTTCCAATTGATTCAGGGGTGGCTCTTAGACACATTGGTAATGTAAGAGAAACAAAACAGGGTTGGACCTGAGGAAATGGTGGAGGAATATTGGAAAGAGACCAAGGTTGCTGGTTTTAAAGTTTTTGCCTAAAATCCAGCTTGAGGGTTCCTATTTCGGCTTTCAGATAATAAGCCTGAATTTAAAAGGTGCTGAGTATTCAAAGGAATGGAGAAATGCTCTTTTCGGATGGATACTAGACCATTATCAGGTGTCTAGCTTCAAACAACTTACCATCAAAAACTGCTGCATCTTTTAATGTCAAAAACACACTAATAATTTTGTTCTTAGGGACACAGAAGGTTCACGTACGGTGTTGCTCCAAGTATGAGAGCTTTGCAAGGTCAGCTAACCATCCAGAAACCAAAGGCAGGGCAAAATAGATGTTCCAATGCTCAGTGGAAGCTTAAACTAGGAATTAATTTATATATTGTAGCATTTGACAAACCTCAGCTCCTGATGTCTCACGCTCAGCCTTGCTTTATAGTCACATCTGTTAGTTTAAAGCATTTCTAGTTTATTGAAGAAGCCTTTACAAAGAAAAAACAGATGATGAAAATCTCATCTGTCAAAACTGTTATTAAAACCGGTAACAGTGTGCGGTTTTGTTTAAATCGAAGGCATCATTTATTTTTTATCAAACATTTTATAAACAATAACGTAGGAGCAGGATTTGGGGGACCCGGGGAGCCCTCCACAAAGCGCAGCTCACTGTGGGGTGTTGTTTGAGGAGCTGCTCCGAGGTAAGCAGTGGATGGAGCCGTTCCCACCCATGGGAGGTGTGGGTCCCCTCCAGGGACCTGTGGCTGTGGCCAGAGAAGTGGGGAACACCACCAAGGCCTCTGCGTGTGGCTGTGCATTGGGCTTTTCTGGTGCAACGGGTGCAATGGGAGCATGGAGATCCTTGACCTTCCCTTTCTTGGAAGTCCTTTCCCCATCCTCTCCTCCTTCATGGAGGTCCCCATCCCATCTTCTCTCCTTTCATGGAGATCCTTTCCCCTTGGTCTTTGCACTCATGGAGCTCCTCACCCCATCCTCTTCCCTCTCACGAGGGTGAAAATTGCAGAAGGTGAATAGGAAAAATTGACCACAAGACAGGCATTAAACCAATGGGTGGATATCCCAGGGCTTCCCTCTCAGGCAAGAACTGTTGTTCATCCACAACTGTTCTTGCCCAAGAGGGACATGGGCAAAGAGAACAACCCTCCTTACCTTGCCTGTAGCTGCTCACCGGGAGATGTTAAGATTAGTCTTTGTTTTCATTTTTGGAATTTCCACCTGCTCATTATTTCTCCAGAAGTGTCAGAGTCTGAAAATGGATGTGATGTTTCTAGACTAAGTCAATTTTGGAATATAAAAGCAGACTAAGGTACCTTTCCAAAAATGCAATGCCAGACGCTTCTAAAGGCTTCGTATCTTCATCTACAGAAACTCTGCAG
The DNA here is from genome assembly GCA_032273925.1 of Rhynchotus rufescens. NCBI lineage: Eukaryota > Metazoa > Chordata > Aves > Tinamiformes > Tinamidae > Rhynchotus > Rhynchotus rufescens. The sequence goes on from JAVCKT010097492.1 coordinate 13,968, forward strand.
AAATCTACAGATTTCTTTTCTCAAACGCTCAATTGACATATGAGCATTTCACACTCCTATAGAACAGAAGCACCTTTACCAGTCCAATCTGGGAGAAGCTATTAGAAGTTTTCAGGGTAGGGGGTAATTTTTAGGAGCTTTAGGAACACAAACAACACAAATACCATCTTTCCTGCAGAATTACTAAATGGAGCTTAACTGAGTCAAAACAAGGTTCACAGAACAACTTTTACATTGCAGAAAACTAAGCAAAAGAGCATTTACAAACAAAGCAATTGACTTTGTTGATCATTTTAATCCCTTGGCTGCTGTTCCGAACATTTATGGTTGAATTAAGCTAATGACGGGCCGATCTCAGAGGATTCAGGCTGGCAAGAAGGAATGGTGCTTTCCACAGCGTTCGGCATTGACGTAGCCCTGCTCCATTGGGGTTCAGCTCCCGGTGGCCTCGCGGCCGAGCGCTGCAGAGGGAGCGGGAGAAGCTCCAAGAGCCCCGTCTCCTTCCATAGGCTCCACAACCACGGCATGTCTGGGGGGCAGCTATTCCTGCCTGCTCCCCTTGTGCTGTTGTGTTCTATAAAGAGCCAAAGCACCCAACCTGCCCTAAAAGCTCAGCTATTTATTGCAAGCTATCTGCTCTGTCTCAAGCCCGCCGTGTTTTGGGGTCACCCCTCCCTCGGCGGAGCAGAGGCTTTGCAGATTTTATCTCCATTTATGGCTACTGCACGGTAAACACCCGGCTAGCAGGAGTCATCATTGGCATATCTCTGAGAATTAGCCACAGAGAGTCTCTCCCCATAAATGATTTATATTGCGGCCGCCGCTATTGAGGGTCTGCTCTAGTCTGAAATACCCTCTTAAAATGTGTGCCCTGATCTCTGACCTGGAAGACAGAGCTGATTAAGATATGCACAGAAAACATTCAGTTATGAAGTAGAGATTAGCTGGGGATCAAGTAGTGATAAAGGAAGAGCAGGAGAAAGATAAATATTGGAGGAGAACTCTATCCATTAACTAGACATGGGCTTACATTTGAATATTTTATCTAATCCTACTCCAAACTTTGGAATTTATATTCAAAATACTTCTGGTTTTAGGTACAACTCTACAAAACCAAAATCTGATTCATGGCATTTTGCAAGAGCCGAGGTACCTAGTTTGCCTGTTAGTGCCATTGGAAATTGTATTTTCCAAAATTAAATCGTCTCGTGGCTCCCTCTGTTCCTGCCTGCTCCTCTACTTTAGCAATATTTCCATAGTGCTTTAAACCTGCATACAGGATTTTGAATAGCTGACTTTTCCCCAACATACATGCACACGTATATAAACGTGTATATATAGCACACACATGCTAGGGACATCCCGGGTGACACGTACAAGCGCTGTTTGGCTCTCTCGAGCTGCCTGCCTTGCTCAGAGCTGTGCAGTAAGGGAACTGTTGCCTTGGGACATGGTTGTCTTTGTTGCAAAAGCTGGAAAATGCTGACAGAGGAGGTGACTAGGAAGCTGCCTACTCACTTGAGCCAACGTTCTTGAAGCTGACCATTAGTTCTGCTCTCTGTCTTTAGCCCTCTCTGTTTTTCTGAGAAGGAGAAAGAAAGAAGGAGAAATTTCTCTTTTCTGAGAAGTTTTTTCAGACATTCTGAGAAGCATGTCCGATGCTAACTCATATGAGAGGCCTCTTCTGCAGCACTGAGGGTGGCCGTATGTGCGTCTCAAGTGGTTGGGGACCTATCAAATGATTCAAACCTGCCCTTATCCTGCCACTGGGGCTCCCACATCATCAGGATGACTCTGGAATGGGGCTCTCTCACCCAGACTTTGTGCTGCGGATCTGTTTGTAGCCCTAGCCGTGCAGGAGATGCAGATGTGACACAAAGCCCAAGGTGAGGTTCAACCACCCTTCACTCCAAGGCTTGCCAAGGGCAGTGCTTTTCTGCAGTGCTCCTTCTACAGAGCTCCTGCCTCACCAGCTGGTGAACTAGTTCAGCCGCTAAGTAGAGGTGTCCGATTTGGTTCATTCGGAAGACACCCAAACACCATTTGGGGTATGAGGCAATTCAGGAATGATTCCATATTCCCAGACCTGGTCAGCAGTTTATGACTAAGGGATTTTGTGCACAGTTGCAAAGTAAAGTTTCCAAGTGGAGTGGAGGAAGAAATCGGGGAGACACCCACCAGGATCAGATAATGTGGTGGTTAGCACCTGAATAGGACCATGTGTGAAAAGTCGGGTTGAGCTGGGGAAGGAGCACATCCAACACAACCTCCAGCTCGGTTCCCTTGCCTGTGAGGTGAGTGTCCTGCACGTCGAGGTCCTGGAGCCCTGGCCCATTGCAGCAACTAGGGATGTAGTCCCCTATTATCCAGGGAGACCACCTTAGAGAGGAGAGACCTTTCAGGATACATGCTGTTTCACTGGGTTCAGTCCCTTCTTGGGGACTGAATGCATTTGTTCATGCAAAGTCATATTTTTTCATTTAAAATAGGGAAGGATATTTTCCTCCTTTTCTCCCACCTGCCAAACCACAGTTTCTAATCCTGTGTTTGGAGCCTTCATAAACAATTCCAACATCTTGTTAAAATTTGAGCTAACATGGAAGGAGCTCTCCTACAAGGTTACTCTTATCAGCTCAAAACCTTCTGAAAAGCCTTCAGCAAAATTGCTTCTTGGGTTTATACTTCTCCAGGAGCTCAGTAAAAGAAGGAGAGATCTGCTGGGACTCTCTGTATAACATATAGAATAATTTGCAAATCTTTTCTTGGTCAAACTTATCATATGCATGTGAAAAGACCACCTTACAAGGAAGGATCTTCACCTTTAAAGATTTCGAGGGCATTCTACTCCAGGCTGATAGTCTCTGTAATTAATCCTTACTGCTCTAGGTTTACATTTATGCACTTTAGTGGTTAAAATGGTTCCTCCAGCCTTTGCAACAGAAATCCACGTGTTTCCTGGCTCCTTTTCAGCTGCCGCTGATCGTGGCCATCCGCAGCTTGGATGCAGTTAACGCAACCTTGCCAGCGCTTAATTGAGCATGATCTGAAAAGCTGCCGCATTGTTCGGTTTGGAAAGGGTGGCCTGCCCAGGAGAGTCACCACGAGAGTCCCGCGCTGGTGCTGAATGCAGGTTTGGGCTAAGGCCGGGGGTCTGCCAGTGTCCCCGCTCTGCACCACTGTGCTGAGATGCTCCGCGGGCTGGAGGCATCAGGCGAGGAGAGGCTGGGCACAGCTAGGGCCTTCATCGACGTGAGACTTCATTCCTCCATCTCTCTTAGCTATGGTATCCCCTGGAGGCTCTTAGATTTGGCTGCAACAGCTCTCTCCAATGTGTCTTTTCTCTCCCGGCTCATCTGTTCTGTCAGGTTATCCCCAACCTGTTCTGTTACCGACTGGCAGACTTGAGTTTTTATCAGGGCTGAAAACCAGCAAAAAAAAATCTCCCACTTCTCCTGCTTTTTTTATCGGACGTAATTTTGGAGCTCTTTTTTCTACACCACTTTTTGTTGCTAAAATACATTTTAAGTGGTTAGAGGCCTTTCAGTATAGTGAGTGTGGTTTTCCCCAAATTCAATGAGATCCAATAGATCCCCGATATTTACAGAAGGTTGAACGAGGTAAATCTTGTTCATTCTTGTGGTAGCTCGTGGTTTCCTCAGGGTAAGCAAGGGCCAACAACACATCCCAATTACACACTTTCCCAGTCATATAACTTTGCAATGGGAGCTTAAGGACCCGACTAAATCTTACACCAAGTCATCTCTGTTTGCAAAGGCACAGAATTCAGGTGTGCTTTTTCTCATGATCTTCAAACTCATTAATCAACCAAACCACGAGACCCTGCATGTCCCTCTCACACTGTATTTCTTTTGGGACCACCCGACTGAATATGGTGAAGAAATCTCTTGCACTTGCACAATGAACAGCTTCTAGTAACCGAATCCATCAACTAGCTTCTCCTTAGAAATATGAAAGAGGTGGTGCCAGGCTCAAACCAAAAATCCTGGGCAACGTTTCCTAATTCTAGCAAGAAGATGAGTGGGCGCTTGGTGGTTACCAGCTCAATTTTACTCTTCTGGCAGAAAATGCAGTCGAAGTGCTTGGCTGTCCCCTGCCTGCCCAGCCAGTGAAAGCTTTCTGCAAGCTGAAACGTGTCCCTGGTTTGCCAGGGGAGGGACGGGGACGTCACAGCTATGGCTGTGCTGCAGGGCACTTAGTGCAACAGCTGAATGCTGTGGATTTCTGCACAACCTCTTTAACCCCTCTCCTCTCTCCCTTGGGGTTCATGAGCAACAGGTCATGGCATGGTTTTCTCCCCCAGAGCAAGAGCTTTTCTTCCTTTACTTGCTTCTTCCTTTGGGTCCTCCCTGTAGGTCAATTCCCTCCCTTCTCTAGAGTCTTGGCCATGTCTTAACCAAATCTCTCCACAGTTTTCCAGAATATTTGTATTTTTTTTTCACAGAGATATAATGGCAAATAAAACCATATATGACCTAATACATGACCATACTGGAGGCCTTTAAACATCTCTCAGCAATAACTGGTCTCTGATTTCCCAGGCTATGGTGTTTCATGCGATTTGGAAGGCGTTTGGATCCATTTTCCAACAACACTAAGCACCGTGCTTCAGATGCTCAGAAGTACCTGGGAACCGTTCGGAGCACTTGCCTTGGATAATGCTGTATTTGAAAAGGATGTGGAGGATGTTGCTGCAGAAGCACTTGAAAAAAGAGAGTAATAAAGCTACTGTCTTCTTCCTTTTCATTAGTTTGATATTTACCCTATTTCTGTAGTCCCTTGGCAGGTCTATGTAATGCCAAGTTTTGGGGTAGGAAGCAGTGGAGCAGGTCAAAGCAGATTCCAGGAGGGCTCTCTGAGCAGGCAGTAACCTGGCTTGCTGCTGGCTGTAAAACGTATTTGGTGACACCAGCAGACCAGGTAAGTGCACTCTATCAAAGATATGATAGTATCCCTACCCAGGAGACAGACAATCCCATCTGAACGATGTGGTCAGGAGGCTGCTGGTCCCTTCCTTGCTTCTAGAGCAATAAAAGTCTCTGTTCTTTAGTCGTAAATCTCATCCAACCTCAGCGCTCAGTGTCTGATTTCTCAGTGTCTGGTTTGGCTGCCTCCTGCTGCTGGCTTGCTATCCTTAGCCTGCTCCACAGGCTCCCAGCTAGCTCGCACTTCTGCCTCTCTAATCTTAGAGCGGCTTCTAACTTTAGGGTGGCTTCGAGCTTCAGGGTCTCTCACTTTTGTTCTGACTCTTTCTGGGCCATGGCCAAGTAGGTGAAAGGCTCTAGAAGGACTTTCAGAGGACTCTCACATGAGCTAAACCCACCTTGGAAGCCTATTTTTTATTTTTTTTTTTAATTCTCCCTAGATGTGCAAAGGAGTTTGGTCAGGAGGAGTCTCTTCCTGCTTTCCTAATACCTGAGTTAGATGGCATTGCTTCTACATTAGCAATAGTCTAAGTTCTCTGAGAATTTTTCCAAGATCATGAATGAATCATTTTCATAAAAATCCACTTAAGCAAATTTCACCCATGTTCAGGTTCCAGTTCATCATGACCAGTTGGGTTGATTTCAGAAACAACTGGTTACTCCTCTATCTGGTGTCCTGGTTTACCTCTATTTGGACTGAAAGGTGACTACAAAGGTTGTATAAACTTTGCTCTGTAAAATACTGCTTCATCAAATAAAACTTCCATATGGAACATTATCTCACACATGCTTCATGTGCGCACATAGGCTCTGCTTCCTGGAAAAAAAATCTCATTTCTTTGGTATTTTCCAGTGCTCAGTTTTCATATCTGAAATATGAAAAAACGAACCCATCCTTTACCTCCTTCTCACCAAACATCAAGCAAAACATACTTTACTTTAGGATGCATTGTCAAAGGAAAGTCATTACTCCTGCCAGTCCTATTATAACAGGAGATGTTTGAGGATGGGAAACATCTACTGACTATATCACGATAGCGGTGTATGGGGATGGCAAGCACTGACCGGCTGATTCACTAGGGGCTTGCCCCTAAAGAGGGAGCTGAGATGAAGAGGAGACTTCTTGATACAAAGAGTCCAGAGCCCAGGGAAAGCTGAGGTCACCAGGAGAGATGGAAGGATTTCTTTTGCTGATCTTGCTGTTCCGAGCCGTGCACTCTCCCTAGGCAAGAAAAGTTCATTGACGTCAATCTTGGGATCAGCTAGAGTGACTAGTTTTATCTTGGAACTCGAACCAGTGAGAGGAGGGATGATCCAGCCAAAATCATGGATGGGCTGGAGTGCGGAGTGGTCCCAGCTGGCAAAGAGATGGATAAACCTGCCTGGGTCAGGCAAAAACATGGACATATTTGGGGTTCTGTCTGGTCAGAGGACCAAGGAAGAGCTCCTGGATGACATAAAATACAGAATAAGGAAGCTCTGCATCTCATAAGCATAAGGAAACTGAACTAAGTTTGCTCTATTTCTTACATTTCTTCACATAGTTCTGCAAACTTGATGTTTTTCTCAGATTGTAAAAATATATATGAAGACATATTGTCTGGAGACCTTCTCATTTTTGAATTCTTAAGAATCTTTTGAGTGATTCAAGGAGCACAGAAGGAAGTCATGTAGCTCAGCTTAATGAATAAAATAAAGCAGTTCAGAAATACTGTCTCTCAAAAACCAGAAAGATCTCAAGTATCTTCAAGTCATTAAAAATGAAGTAAATGTCTTCTTGGCTTGGTTGTACTTACCTGAATTGTGATCCATGAGGGGAGATGAATTTGGCCTGTCATGGTTAATAAAGAGAAATACAGATGCACTATGGGCTATCCGATTCATTTTACATAATACTCGAATAATGCTTGAATAAAACTCGAATAAGACGAGGCATACCCAGTTCAACAATGCTTCAGGACATGAGCTATTGATCAGCTTTTGAAAGGAGTGACCAGGATTTGGAAATAACTGAAATGAGGATAAAAAATAAAGTTTTTGTAAAAGTCACATGTCACACATATGCATCACAGCTGCCATTGATGATGTGAAAAACAGTTGTTTTAATCTTAGAAAATCCACATTCCCAGTTAATAGAGAGGCGTTGGCATGAGGAGTGCTGATTTAGCCGGCCTGCCCTTGGCCATCTTTCAGAAATGGGTGAGATGGTGCCTCCTCCTCTCGAGGTCCTCACCAGTTCCACTTACAGCCAGAGGAGCTGGGGAGCCTTGTTAGGTAAGACTCGATGCCTAACTTTTACATAACTGAAGTTGGGGCGATGAATCCCATCTGCAGATGGGTGCAGTAAGTCAAATACGCTGTCAGCTGTAATGAGTGGCAACGAGAGGAGTCCTTGACATTCCTGAAGGCCAAGTAAAGCTTGCTTTGATTTTGGCAGAGCCAGGTTTCATCTCCTTGGTTCTGGAATACAGTTATTTGCTACTTTTATAATTCCCACAGGCATACATCCATGTTCCAATTACTGAGATGACGCTTGCTCCAGCATGATTCATGCTGTCAATTCCTGTCTCAAGTTAGATTCGAGCTAAGTTTATTTTGGGAGCAGTGGATACATACCTACCAGGGAGAGGTGCAGAAGAAAACAGTCTTTTTCAACTGCAAAGACAGTCAAAGCTCAAGTTTTCTGTCTCCAGGGAGGCGACTGGAGGCCGGATGCAGAGCAGATGGACGTTGCGCCGTGGCCGGCCCGTGCAGACAGCCACATTCCTCACACAAACTGGCGCTGGAGGTTACAGCATTAACTAGATAAACGCTCCGTCCCTCCCAGTTTAGCCGCTCCAAAGCTTTCCGGGGGACAGGGCTGCGCCGAGCCAGGTCTCGTTCCCTCCTCTGCTCAATGGGGAAACGGCAAGTTCTGGTTTCTGCACCAGTGGTTGATCTTTATTCTTTATTCTGACTAGGAAATACATAAAAAAATAAAATATATATGTGTAAAATACACGAACAGCTGTTGGAACAGGGGCCGGGGTGCTCTCAGGGATGGGGCTGCCTGCAGCCTCGCTGCCTTTTTTTTCTCTTTTTGTTCTCTTTTGCTCTTGTGCAGGGAAGTTTGAGTCTAACCTGGCATGTGGAGCCTGGGTTATCTAGGGGTTTTGGGGGGTTAGTTTTTAATCTGGTTCCATGCACGTCACTTGGAGTGTATTGCAACCAGAGGCGATTCAAAACCAACCGAGAAGCCACCAGCAATTGGACATGAAGCCCAAAACATTAATTGCTCCTGTAACATCTTCTCTTTTCCTTCTTCTTCTTACCCCACGCAACGCTCTTCATCAGTAAATCCATGTTCTGCCATCTAAATGTTTAATTTTAATATCTAAAATGGCGTGCCCCATCCTGTTGGAAGCTGCCCCATTGCACATTGACCATTGTCCATGGTTTGCTCCTCACTTAAGCCAGGGTGAACAACGGACTGAGCTCAGGGGCCAAGCAGTCACACTGAGGAGTGTGGACTGTTTTATAATCAAATTAAAATGAATAAATCTGAACAAACCCAACACACAATTATGAAACCCTTCCTTGTTCCTTTTTCCATTTATGTAGTGGGAAACCATTATTAAAATAATAATAATATTAGCTTTGCTATATTTACTCAGTAGCTCAAACGCTACTAAACTACATGGCCTGAGAGGAAATGTCTTGTTTAGACTCATTTTCAGTGTAGCAGCTAGAAGACTCATGAAAACTATATCTAGCGTTTATTATAATAAGGAAGCATTCGTAATAGTCTCGTAATATTTATTAATGTGAAATACGCAGTGAATGTTTGATGAAAGAGCCTACTGTATGCCTGGGTTTACAGTAAACAGTTAAAGCTCTTAAAGCAGAGTCGAAGCAAGTGGAATATTTGCTTAGATTTGGCAAGAAGAAATATTGTAAATAATTCAAAGAGTGTAATTTGATTCTAGATTTTTCTGGGCTATGTGGCATATGGCCCTTCTGTTTTTGTTTTATTTAGGTTTGCAGCCTCCGTTACGTAACTGTCCTTTCCAGTCCGTAATTAAACTTCAAGGTCACCCAGGAATTAAGCTCGGCTGAAGTCGGTGTAATGGAAAGGAGCGGGCCTGGGCCGTGCCGGGTGACTTCACCCCTTTTCCCGAGCTGGCAGCCCCGCGGAAAGGCGAGGACAGGGGCTGCCGCGGGCACACGCGAGGCACCGGGAGCGCTATCTGCGCAGGGCGTCTCCGGCGGTGGCTTTATGGACTCGCTCTTCTGAATAATGTACATTCCGTTAAATGTACAGCTGTCCGCGCAGGGGAGCGCGTTCATGCTTTGCTTGGTTCAGAGCAGGGACCGGGCACTTAAATGAAATATTCATCTTCAAAAAACCCAGCGTTCTGGTGGCCTCCACGGTCTGGGATTTCACCTGCCGGTTCCTGTTCGCCATGGCTCAGTTGCTCGTTGCGCGGCACAACCCCGATCCAAACGGGACCAGAGCCGCTGCCCGCGCGGGCTGCGCTGCATCGCGCACCCTGCGGCCTCCCTCGCCCGCCTGGCCTCGTGTGGTGAGGATGGGCTCGGGAGGTGGCCGTGGCCGTGCCCCTGCCTGCGGCTGGCACTGGGATCGAGCCCCGAGCTCCCCATCCTGCGGCTGGCACCGGGATCCAGCCCCGAGCTCCCCATCCTGCGGCTGGCACCGGGATCCAGCCCCGTGCTCCCCATCCTGCAGCTGGCACCGGGATCCAGCCCCGAGCTCCCCATCCTGCACCTGGCAACGGGATCCAGCCCCGAGCTCCCCATCCTGGGGATGGCAATGGGATCCAGCTTGTGCTCCCCATCCTGGGGATGGCAACGGGATCCAGCTTGTGCTCCCCATTCTGCTGCTGGCAACGGGATCCAGCCCCGAGCTCCCCATCCTGGGGATGGCAACGGGATCCAGCTTGTGCTCCCCATTCTGCTGCTGGCAACAGGATCCAGCCCCGAGCTCCCCATCCTGGGGATGGCACTGAGATCCAGCCCCGAGCTCCCCATTCTGCCGCTGCCACCAGGATCCAGCCCATGCTCCCCATCCTGCGGCTGGCAACGGGATCCAGCCTGTGCTCCCCATCCTGCGCCTGGCAACAGGATCTAGCTCGTGCTCCCCATTCTGCTGCTGGCAACAGGATACCGCCTGTGCTCCCCATCCTGGGGATTGCAACGGGATCCAGCCCCGAGCTCCCCATCCAGGACCCACATGGCGTTTCCAGAAGCAAAACGCTGCCTCATTCCAAGTGATTGGAAATGCCCCCATTATTCCCGGTGCTTTCTCCCTTGGAGCTCCTCAGGTGAACAGCGCTGAGCGAGTGCTAAGTGTTATTATTTATTAGGCACATATATTCCCTAATTACTTTGCAAATACGATCATTACGTTGGAAGTTACAGAGTACTTCAAACATTAATTGCCACATAACTTGCAGATTTCAGATCTGATACACAAACCTAATCATCAGTCATTAAGTATTAAAGAAGAGAGCACTGGAAATATATTAAATTACTTCAGATCACTGATTAAACCTAATCCTTGGAAACTCCTAAAAGCCTATTGAGGCACTGAGATCCACTTCCAAGTGACCGCAGGGAATTTGGGCCTGAAACGCTAGCTGAAGGGTTTAATTCTCAGGGATATCATGCTTCCGTGACCCCGCAGAACGCTCCCTTTGTGCAGCCCCGTTCCAGCCGCATCTAATCCGCGCTGTGACGGTGTCTGCGCCTCGCTCCACGGCTGCGCCTTTTCCCCGGGCAGGCGGCGTGTCCCTCTGCCACGCGTATGGCTGGACCGGTCACACCGACGGAGAAGTCGCTGGAGGAGAAGGAGGTAGAACCAGATGTGAGGCTAGGCGCAGGCGGGAAGAGGGACCCTGTCCTTGTCCCCAGTGCTCACGTGCACTGCGTTTTCACACAGGGTATAAAGGTAATTTCTGCAGCGTTCAATGCTCCTCTGTGCCTCCCGCTGAGCCGCGAGCACAGCAAGATGCAGGTGTGGGGCTTTGCCCCATAGCTGGCACGGCGCTGCCGTCCCGATGCTCCCGGCGCCGGGCGCTGCGCTCGACACCGGGATTCGCTGCAGGGACGAGGCAGAGACCCGTGCGACGCGCGAGCGGCTCCTCGGGGCGCTCTCGGTCTCGGGGACGCGGCCGCCGCCTGCCCAGGGCTTTGCCCCTTTCCAGGTTTGTCCCTTCCCAGCCCCAGACTTAGCGCCAGGATCTCTTTCTTTTAAAGATCTGCTATTATTTCAGGAGGCTTTTTTGGAGGAAAATTCACATTCTAGACCAGATTTACATGGTTTTGCCATAGATAGAAAATCCTAAAGTGTTGTTCTTCCCAATTTGTTTCAAACGTTACACAAATAACAACATAGGCATGTGCCATTATATATATATATATATATATATATAATATATATTTATATATATACACCTACAGAGATGTCAAGATATTAAATAGGAGCCTTTGTGCTTGGTTTTGTGTGTGCGAAAGAGGGAAGGGGGAACAGAGAGGGTGGAACGTGTGTGTGTTCATGGGAGATGCCACCAGCACCTTTCTGCAGACCCTCCAGGTCCCCAGGAGGTCCCACAGCTTGTGCTTTCCACCTCCTGCGACAGGAACATCAACCACAATTGTCTCCAGGCCCCTCTAGCTTCCAGCATCTGCAATTCTTCTCTTCAGAGACCTGTAAGAGAAACAAGGGATTAGTGTGGTCAAAACCAGATGTAAAGTGTTTCATCCTGGAAGAGAGAATACAGTTCCTGAAAAAACACACAGTGTAAAAGCAAAAGGATTAGGAAAACATGAGTTTTAATATTGTAACTACTCTTCTGGAGCAGACCCCAGTGTGCACAGCTTCTCCATGGGTCCCTTTTGGCGAGCTGGAGTTTGCAGCCTCAAAGCATCCATCCCAATGAGGTTATCTGAGGAGCTGGGATATTATTAGTGTTCCAAACTTGCCAATTCCCACTCCTTCCTTGGGATTAAGTGTTCCTAAGGAAATCTATCCAGCAATTGCAAAGGGGATGATAGCACCATGACCACAAGCGTGTTTGCTCTCACCTCAACTGCGAAGCGCTTGCTGATGTCGGTGTCTCCCCTTGCCTTGTCCCTGTGTCTGAGGAGCCGTGCTGGATTTGCTCCGTGCCTTTGCTCAGGCAGTCAAGGTGCAGAGGCTGCAGTTTGTCGTGGGCAACCCCAAATGAGCAGTGCACAGAGTCAAGGCATCTCCCATCACACCTCCTCACGACTCACAGCATCCTCTGCACTGCCTCTTCTCATCGCCAGACAAACCCTGGACCAACATAACTCTTAACTGGCACACACTGTTAAGCCATAATGTCAGTTAATTTTGCTCGGATTTGGAGTTCTTGATCCGTTGTCCCCACTCCCATAGCAACATGCTCTGGTGAGGCATGGGATGGAGCAGCCACCCCTGACCCGGGAGGCAGGAAGGTGCCCCGATGTCCGCAGCGAATTCCCGCCTGTGCCAAGGACAGGGGCAGGTTCCCAACGGCCCCTTTGCTCCTGCACCCGGGAGGTGGTTTTCCAATGAGCCAGGTCATTAGATACAGTGATCTATTAGATCTGTTGATGGGCTATTGCAGAAGACCCTTCCTGCTCTCTACATAACCCGCTGTGTCCTGGTGCAGGGGCTCTTTGCTGCCACAGCTCTTGGAACATCTCTCGCTCTCTCCTTTTTACCTAAAGCAGACCAACAACGTTGCTTGTTTGGGTTTTTCTTTCCTTTTCCTTTTGGGCTCGGTAGTTATTAATCTAACCCGTATTTACCCTGGATCAGCGCACGGTGGGGAGGTGCTTGGCTTACCTGCCTGCTGATGTCCTGCACCGCGAGCGAGGACAGCGCTGCTCTGCCCACAAGCTCGTGATCAGCTTGCATTCCTCGGCACATTGGCCTGTTACCATTCCTTATTTATGTGGCTGCCTAAATTCGTCAGCCCCGTTGCACCAGGCGTTGTTGCACACTGGATGAAACCAAGGTCCCGCTCCCAAAGAGCTGGTGCTAGGAATGCAGGACGGATCCAGCTGCGGCGTTGCTGGGAGCACTTTAATTTAGCAAGTGAAAATTATGAGCTGTATTCCATGCCTCTTTAAATGTTAAGAGGTAAAGATAAAACAACCAAATAAAACCCGGAGAGGATTTTCTCTTTTATAATAGCCACAAAAGGGGAGATTAGATGCTGCTGCGAAATGGCCCTATTGGCTTCCCGGGGGCGGATGCAGCCGGCATGGAAGCTGACCAGCTTGCAGGGCTGGAGGGCACGTTCACCAGTAGCAAGACTGGGCACCAGTAGCAAAATCCCCCGGGCTCTTCCCTTCCCAACACTACCAAACTACTGCATGGTTTGTGCAAGACGTGTCCTGCAGCAACTGGGTGGCCTCCCTGGGCTCTCCACCGCCATGGGTGGAGATCATTTATTTTGATTATTTGTCTGCATGGAAGACAGGGCTAAATCAGATTTTTGCCTGTTTTTCACACATCAGCTAACAGGTGTTGAGGGAACATTTAAATATTTTGGTTTAAATCCAGTTTCTTGTTGTAGGGTTGAACCTTTCAGGGGACTTTATGGAGTCATTTGGTTAGATCTAAGGGAGCAGTCTGGGCTCCCCTTGGATCCCAGAAGCAAGTGTTTTAGGAGAAAAATACTGATACTAGAATTCCCTGGGATGGTCAGTAAGCTGCTCCAATGGTTAGGTAGACTCATGGTTTAAAACACGCCTCATTCAGTTTAAATCTGATTCCCAGCATTGTTTTTCCCGCCGTATAAAGTCCTGCCCTTGTCAAACTTCTCCTGCGCCGGTCGGTGGCCGCAGTCCGTGACCAGGACACGTCTCCTCGCAGGTCCCTGCATCTCCCACGCTGCAGCCAGCTGGGCTCAAGCAGGTTTTCCAGCCCCGAGCCGCTCCAGCACTTTCCCTCTGGGTTTTCCCTGTGATTCCCGGTGGGATGGGACACAATACACGAGCGCCGTTGGTCCCCAGGCCGGCGGGCAGAGCTTTGCATGCGCCAGCCCAACAGAGATGCACGGTTAGTCCTGCCCAAAGGGGCTAAGCCCAGGCATAGGGATGTCCGCAGCAATTTAAGCAGGACAAAAGCAGCATGAATCAGGCTTTTCAAAGCAAAACCCGGTCTGAAGGCTTAGCTCGAGAAAAGCGGAACGTTTGATTGATAGAGATTGCGATCGCGTCATTATTTTAAGCGTATAAAAGGCAACAGGTTATCGTTTGCAAATTATCTGAGCAAATGGTTAAGGCCCAGATTTTTTGATTTTGATGTTGGCAGCAAAAAGCCCTTGGTTTCATTGGGAAAATAATCAGGTTTGCATTTATGACTTCTTTTCTCTGATAATCAGTAGCACCAGCTCCAAGAAGGCAAAGATCCTTATTTAGTCCTTAATTAACTGACAAATTGACTTTAAAATACTATTTAAAGAAACGGGATGCTCAAGGCTCATTTCATTTATCTTTTGTAGTGTTTTTAGGGTATGGGTGCATTTTGAAAGATACATAGGCAAATAATATTCAATTATATTCACTTGCTTGTATTTGATGCTTTGAATTAACGTGACATGCAAAGCTCTCCCATTAAATAAGCAAATTTCAAATATGTAGAGGAAAATCATTGCCAAAATACCAAACCAGTCCTCCCATTTGTTTGTATTTTGGTTAGCAAGTTTTTCTGATTAAAATATTATTCTGAAAAGGTCTTTTCCCCAAACTTTTTTTTAGATACATTTTTCTTTTTAATTCAGAATGCTATCCTAATTATGTAGACAATAATAGCCTTACTATATAGGGCTTATTTCCCTTTTTCCTTAGCACTCCCTGTTACTGATTTCCACATTTGTAACTGTGTCAAAAATAACATTTTCAAAGCAAATTGAAAACTTTTGCATTATTTAATTGGCTTCAGCGACACCAAAAAACAACCCGGAAGGATGAAGAAGACGGAGAAAAGAAAACGTTTTAAATTTTGAAGCTGTCGACACGTTTGAGAAGACCATTGATGACACACCAAGCGAGGGCTTGCTCACGTGCGTGACGTGAGCAGCCCCACGTACCGGCGTTTCCTCGTTCCAACTGGTCCCAGCAATCGCTCGCAGGCACCCGCAGGGGCTCGGGGAGCAGGGAAGCTGCAGAGGCTGCAGGACACGTTGCCACCACGGGGCAGGTGGGAGCAGGTCCCAGATTTCTGACACGTGCAGCTCGGTTATCAGTGGGCCCAGGCCGACGTGAAGTTGCTGCTCAGTGCTCTTCCCATCCTGGCTTCGCACTGGCACCACCAAGAGCAGCGGCAGCAGCCTGGGCTTTGGGCAGAGCTGCCCACAGCAGGACCCGCTCCAGGCTCTCCCCATCTCACCTCGTGGTCCATCCTGTCGCTCCCCAAATAAAGACCCCCTCCATTAAGCTCCCTGCCACTCTACCCCAAATCTCCAGCCACAATCTCAAAGCTCCCCCTTTATCTATTTAAAGCAGGCTTGGAACCATGCATCAACGTGCTCTGTGTGCTACCTGCTTCTACACCCAGGACCTGGAGCGAGGTCCCAGATTCCTGCAGTTGTGATGGGCACCACACACCTCACCAGGAGCTGCAGTTTTAATCTGAAGTGCTCTGCACATGACCCCCGGGAAACAACTTTCCTTCTGTCCCTGAAGTGGACGGGCTCAAGGCACAGCTGGCAAAGAGAAGGCAGCTGGAATGTCACTGGCATGGCAGGCAGCTCTCCAAAACACTGCCCCACAGCAGCCCAGTGCTCTACTGGGGACAGCGGAGCATGTGTGGGGGATTGTCCACCTCGCCTTCCCTTTGGCAGGGCAGCTTCAGGACACAAGCTGATCTTATAAAATTAAGCAAGACTCACATACAGACAAGTCCAACTGAGAAATGGAGCTGGGATGAGCCATTCTGTCCCTGCCGTGGTGGTGGAACCCATTTTGCCATGGGTTTGCTGCAACCACGGTAGACAGTTTGGGTGAGTCCTAGGTTCTCCCATGTAAACTTCCGCAGAGTTTTCCTCTCAGTGTCTCCACATGTCTCTGCGCACATCCCTCTCTGCGGTATTTTAATGATAACTTTTCCATTCTGCAGACACGCTGACACAGAGCAGGTCTCGTTGCCAGTGGAAATGCCAAGCGGGGAGACAAGCTGACACCCCCAGGCCACTGCCGAACGGATCTGGCATCTGGGTGCTGCAGCTGCCAGCGCCCCTCCGTGAGCGGCCACAGCGCTGGGCTCCAGCGATGCAGCAAGCGAGGAGGAGGAGGCGGCGACGAAGGGCATGTGGTGCACAATCAGCGCCGCAATCAGCGGGGAGACGCCGTGCCAGCTGGTTGCTGCAGCCGCGCCGCCCTGCCAACAGCACAAAATGATGTTTAAAGGACACATGCACAAAAGCCGGGCAGCTTGTGTGGCCCGTGGCGGTGGCCCGCGCGTGTGCCACGGCCTCGTGCAGCACGGGACCCCGGCAGCCCCGGCCAGCGCTCCGCAGGCTGCGGCACTGCTCGGATTCAGCCGCAGCTTGGGCACGAACAGCCTGCGCCAGGGACACGCCACGAGCTGCACGAGCGCGTGCCCGTCCTCTGGATCTGGAGGTGGCCCGTGTGTCCGTGGAGCTGGCTCTAGCACACGGCTGCCTGTGCAGTACAGATGTCCAGGGGCACCGGCTGCTTTTGGTGGGCAGCCCAGCGCATAGCACACGTTTGAGTGGGTCAGAATGAGGGAAAAATCCTACCATTCACCATATGAATTGTTCTACTACGTTGGCGATTCTCCGCAGCTCTTTTGAAAGTCTACTTTTGGATGGGGAAATGCCAGAGTGAAATGGATAGAAGAAAAAGTGCAACCCTTAAGACTCACACAGCAGAGCACAACCACTCGCTGTAGTCCGTGGGCCCTCACCCTGCCAGACTCGAGTCTACACTGGCCAGATAATAAACAGTAGCATGGAAGGACCTGGAGAGGTCATGTACTATATCCCCATCCCCAGCGCTGCATTGATTCATGTCAAAGTTACATTGCAAATCAACTGGGGACAGCAGAAAATTATCTGGAACATTTTTAAACATGGCAAAAAAAAAAAAAAAAAAAAAAAAATCCACCCATTTGAAGAGTTATATGCTTATATGATAACTTCAGAAGGTCTGCATCACAAGAGGAAGGGTGTAAATATGGAGAAAGGATGGTGTAAAGATGCCTTTGGGCACTCAACCTGCAATAAGACCCATGTACTTAAAAACACCTCTTTAATAAGGAAACAGCATGTAGAGTTGTATTGGTTAATGGTGGTTTCCTGTGTCAAGTTGTAGTGTGCAAACAACGCAGCACAGGACAGCTGGGGAAAAATAGCAAAGAAATTACATGTATTGCTATTTTATAAACATATTTGCTTAGTGATGAACTTCCTCACCATCTTTTGACGTAAATGCTGAATCCATGGTAAATGTTGCAAGCAGTTACTGCCCACTCCTTTGAAGGACCACTGAAGTATTTTCAGAGATTACGAATTGGAGTGGACTAAAATTTGACTTGCCTTCCAATTGATTTGATATTCCATCTATACCGCTGCATAGAATACACCAAGCCATGTATTACAACTCTGGAGCCTTGAAATTGGTATTTATTACATGCTTGGGTGGTGCCAAATTCAAAGTTGCCCAACTGATTGTACAAAACAGCAAAACAGGCTTTCTTTCTTTCTTTCTTTCTTTCTTTCTTTCTTTCTTTCTTTCTTTCTTTCTTTCTTTCTTTCTGTCTGTCTGTC
>JAVCKT010097494.1:0-11634 GCA_032273925.1 Rhynchotus rufescens
TCAGCAAGTAAAGAACATGTTGTCAGAGTCAGCTTGAAACCATTTTTTGGTGGTAGGAAGAAGAGAAGAGGTCCAGTAAAACACTTTCAATAAGTTAGGAAATACAAAATGTAGTAGATTTCACGATTTACTCCTGTAGGAGATCAGTTATCTGAGATTAGACAGAAAAGATAGAACATTTCTACAAATGAATATGGTGTGTCATTCAGCTTAATGCTCTAGAAAAAGCCTCCAGGAAGAGTCTTAAATGTAAGTAAGGCTAACACTATTAAATCTGGTGATCTGAAAAATCGGGAGAAAGAACTGAAGATCAATCTTCCTCTTCACAGCCAGGGAAGAGAATGTGAGGAATAAGAGGCCTAGTATGAGAAGTTACTTATAGATTAAATCAGTGAGCACTTGTGGTACTGGATTTTGAGTGAAATGTAAATGGAAAGTAAGCCTAGTAAGTATTCTGTGAGGAAAAATAAATGAAATGAAATGAAATGAAATGAAATGAAATGAAATGAAATGAAATGAAATGATTTAGTTTTGCTTGCTTTGACTGTTTTTGGGTTCATTTTGGGTTCTAATGTTTCTAGATTTTCTTGATTTAAAAGGGCAAGAAATAACGTAGCATTTTGCACTGCATCTGGCATACTAATTTCCATATAAGGCAATCCTTAGAAATTAATATTCTTGACTTCATAAAAAACAGATAGCATATTTAGCAAATGGAGCTATAAGATAAAAACAGACTTTCCAATATAGATATTGTCTATCCAGAATCAAAGCTTCTGTTATTCTATGCATATTAACAAAAATATTGTTTAAATAGGCATATAACAACAACAACAACAACAACAAAGCAGTATCAGTTAAGTCTTCCTCTGCCTGCTGACTAAATTTGCTACATTACCATCTGTCAGCGTCATTTGGTGTACACAAAATATTCTTCCCTGTTCCAAATTTGGTGTTCATTTTATTTGGTATTTTCAGGAACTGCAAAATAGAATCTATCTGGTAGAGACTGCAATCCATTAATAAATTGGCAAGAATCAGCTGATTTTCAGGTTTTCAGTTTCATTCTTCTGTTACACACCAAATTCAAATTCTTCATTTCTGCCATCCTTTTATATGCTCTCTTGCTTTTTATTGAGTTCTTGAATCTGTCTGGGACGTGTTTGGGTTCGAATGTTGGTGATTATTTGTGAACGTATAATCTGATTCTTGACTTTATTTATATGCTTAATTTTTAGTAATAAGCATCTCCTGCATATTAAAAGATAATAGGAAACATTTTACTTAAAATGTGAAGCTAGTGGAAACATTCTTCTTCCATTCTCCTCTAAGCAGCACTTCCTAAAAACTTTTGCTGACGTTTTTTCTTCCTTTGTATTTCTTCTTTTTTTTTTTTTAACATATGAAAACATCTTCACATAGTGCACTACCATAGAAATTCACAGCTTTAGAGCTGAAGAAGCGGGCAGCAGTGTAGACTCCTTGAATAGGAGTGTTGATGTTTCAATTAGTAATAATCCACAAAATATTGTATCTGTAAAGTACAACCATCTGACAGACTATTACAAAGAAGAAATAGAAGTTTTATAGATATAACTATCTTCCTAAAAGATAATCACCTTGGGAAGAAAACTTTATTTTATAAATAGATAGAGTAGGTGAAACAATATGAAAAGAAGGAACTGCTTTTTACAGAACATGAGAGAATTTCAGAAATATAGAGTTTTGACTCAGGATTTCCATTATTGCGTGGCATGTCTTATATAACACCAACAATTTATTCTGTTATTTTTGAGAAATAATTATGATTTAAAGCCATATTTCTTTATTAGCTTATGCCATAACACATTTTAAATGATGCGTTAAAAGCAGTTAAATACCACAGTAAGCAGTCAAAACTGTGTTCCATCTCTCAATAGCCACTCTTTGAGATGAGGAAGTTATGCTCTTTGAGATGAGGAAGTTTTGAGATCTGTGAGCCCACTTAGAAGTATTCAGGTAGTGTTGCTGTGAGTCCTTTTACTGGAGCATCAGCAACAGGAACTATATTCCAGAAGTAAAGTTTTTAATATAAATGTTGTTATTAAATAGATTTAGGTCACTTGATAAGGAGACGAGAGTCTGTGAAAGTCAAACAAGGATGCACTGTACCTCTTCCAGTGAGTTGTCAAGTGCGTGGGAAGGCACTAATCTACGGGAGAACATAACTAAGTAGAAGCAAGTTGACAAAGCTCTTGGAATAGGTTTAGTTCTCAACATCAATAAAAGAAAATCTGGGAGCTGGGAGGCATTGATTTGGTCTTTCTTACTGAACAGAAATTTCCTTTAAATTTGATTTAAATGAATTCAAAGCATCTGCTTAATAATGTCACTATGAATAACAATATGAATGAAAGTGTTCATGAAATGATCGAGTTTATGATTCACTAAACTAAGATGTAAAATAAAACAAAAGATTTCAGAAAAGCAACTGCAATGAACTTGGAATTCTTAATTATCATTGGCATGTTGCTCATGCAGTCATATCAATACCATAAATACTTCAAAAAATTTTCAAATACCTGATATTTGAAAAGAAAATCTTCAGGGTTCAAGTTTCAATTATCTCATTATAGATGAAAAAGCAAAAATCTACCTACTAGAAGAACACCTTGATATTGAAGAAGAGCTTAATATCGTGATAGAAGAACATCTTGATAGAACATCTAAATACTACACAGGTAGTAAAAAAGCATGCAAGAGGTTAGATTTCTAAGAACAAACTAAAAAGAAGTCAGATATTTACACTGAAGAGGTGTGTGGAGAGCAATAATATCTGACAACCAGAACAACTTAAATCAGTCTATAAATTCAGTAGTAACAGGAATATCACCATGGAAAAGCTTGCCAGTTCTTCAGTGGACAAGATAAACTATTGACAAATGATGTTGCAAAGAAAGTCTTTAAGAACATTGAAACAGTATCAGAAAGGCTAGCTGTAATCAGGCAGCTACCACGACCATATGTGACTTGGGATTACAGTCTCAGTCTGCTCTTGAAGCAGGTGAGAGGGCTCTTGAGTAGGAGATATTTTCAAATGTGGTGGAACTGGTGAGTTGAAATTCAGGTTGATATATTTAAAGAAGCAGCTGATGAATTCTAAGCAATTTCAGTTTCAGATTAAACACTAGGGAAAAGTTAATGCTAAACTGTGCACCTTGTAAAATCTAAGAAAGGATTGCTTAAGTGCTTTGTAAAGCAACTCTCAGTGGAGGTTGGAAAAAGAAACGATACAGGCACAGCTGATGTTCCCTTCAGTCAAGGATTAACTATATGAGCTTTTCAAATCCTGTGACTTTATATAGTGTTCTTAAGATGTATTGATATAGCAAAACAAGAAAGCAAGTTACAACTCAAAACAAAAAGGCACTCCAAAGGCAAAAATATTTGTCTGAGTCCTGACTCAAGAAACAAAAGATTTATCATATTGAAAGGATCAAAGCAATTAAATATCTACCCTCTTCTATTTCATCTGCATCTTCATTATATTGCTTTATCTTGTTACACACCCAGTTCTCTCTTCATAATATTACAATACTTTTATAAGTGTTTGTGCTCTGCTCTATTTTTTCCTTTTTTTATACAGAGTACTTTAACATAGTAATTGGGTCTTTCTGAAATCACAGTCTGATCTTTTGGTGCCTGAAATATATCTTTAAACACAAGCTAGTCATTATACTTTAATATTGTTTTCAGAAAAACTGTTGATTTGAACTTTGACATCTCCTGTGAGAGCTCCTCAAAATTAATTTATTAGGTGTAGGAGTGAACTAGGATGATCATAACTCAACATGAAATGAAAAGCTTTTTATGATCTCCTTTTGAGGTTAGTCAATAACCTTTTTGATGGACTATATATGCAACCATATAGGAAAACAGGTAGGTTCCACTACTAGTCAAATTATTTTTCTTCTGCAAAACCTAAATCTCATTTATTATGCTTGAATAGACTCATTTCAAGTGTTAGGGAAGCCAGTCAGTGTAGTGCTTGTCAAATGAAAACAACTTATTGGAAATTCCTCCAAGATATCTTACCTTGACAAAAACCTAGAGTAATATCATCAATATAAATTGAAAGATTTAAAATTTATTTTGTTTTCTTGCCATTTATAAAGTTACTTTCAGATATTTCAGATATTTCTTAACTGTATATTTCTTGCTGTAAGCTCTTTTCAACACTTTTGTGTATGTACAGCAGCATTTATATTTTTGAAGTTCTGATACCAATATAATGGCCACCTTCCAAAGCTGGTAGGATTATTTGAAAGTTATGTCTTCACCCTGCAATTGTGAACCAGGGAGCAAGAGCTACAGCATTACATTCATAAATTGCATGTATCAAAGAACATAAGAAATCTACAGGAATCAAATCCTATTTTTTTCCATCTGTTAGGCTTCTGCTTAAATTAATTATTAATACAGGACACTGCTATATCTGAAAAAAAAAAGGCAAAAACTTTGGATCAATAAATATGGAAAACTTATTCCCAACTAATACCTACCAGTCTAATACCTAACACAGAGTTTTATATCTAGTCCACAAAAATTAATTCAAAAATTTAAGAACAGTCATTTTTCAAATGGCAGATCTTATTTTATGCGATACTACAGTATGTACTGCAGGTGGTAATTTTAACAATAATTTCATTCAGTGATTTGTTTGTTCTTTTTATTCAATTTAAATATCTGTCAGGTGGTATGGAATGGGAAAGTCATGGATTGTGTCTGCCTTGACTTCAGCAAGCCTTTTGACACAGTCCCTCATAATATCCTCATAGGAAAGCTGTGGACCGGACAGGTAGACAGTGAGGTGGTTTGAGAACTGGCTGGATGACGGCACTCAGAGGGTGGTGATAAATGGGGCCGAGTCCAGTTAGAGGTCTGTGGCCAGTGGTGTGCAGAGAGCAATGTAAATGATTAAGGGACTGAAATATCTCTTGTATGAGGAAAGACTGAGCTGGGCCTGTTTAGTCTGGAAAAGAGAAAGCTGAGAGGGGATCTAATCAATATAAGTTGCTGAGGGGAGAATGTAGGGAGGATGGGGCCAAACTCTTCTCGGTGGTGGCCAGTTATAGGATAAGGTACAATGGGTATAAGCTGAAAAACAGGAAGTTCTTTTTCAGTGAAGAACTTCTTCACTGTGAAGGTGACAGAGCACTGGAACAGGCTGCCCAGGGAGGTTGTGGAGTCTCCTTCTCTGGAGATCTTCTAAATTTACCTGGATGCCACCCTGTGCCATGTGCTCTAGGTGTCCCTGCTTGAGCAGGGGGGGTTCAACTAGATGATCTCTAGAGGTCCCTTCCAACCCTAATCATTCTGTGTGATTCTGTGTGATTCTGTAATTCTGTGCATTTAAGTCTTAATCTTGTGCTAACAGATAAACAGAAATGTGGAGTGTTCAAATCACAGAATCATGCCACACAATATATCAAAGGCACCATCGGTGTGAATAGGGTTGAAGCTTTAATTCTTATTTGACATTTTGACATCTGGTGACGGTAACACTGAAAGCTGGAGAAAGGTTCAATGTAAACATTTCATTCAAATATACTGGACTTATTTACCTCTTTAACAATAAAAAAACAGTTCCTTTTTTTATCAATGGATTACATATGTTCTAACACTGATTGAAGCCTGTGTTTAATTGTAATGCTGAGACCAAGACCTTTGACATCCTCATAGAGAGATTTTAGAACATAATAATCTCCAATTCCTTGCAGCAGCTTGAAATATTAAAGTCTACAATGTCAGTTCTATTTCACAGAATAAGTGCCTTCCCTCCACTCCACTCTGTCTATTTTAGAGAACATTAGAATTGGCACAGTTCGTACAAGGAAGAAAAGCACATCTACTGTAAGCATTATACAATATATTGTGTGCAAAACCATCAATAGTTCAGATTTTCTGACTTAATGTTACTGAACTTGTGTTTTAGCTTTAATCCTCAGCTTTCTGAAACACGCTATTTAAAATTTCAGTCTTCTCATTAATTAATATTAACTGTCCTATTTAGAATAATTTATACTGGCAAATATATTCGCAGAAGTATCTGTTATGTATATTAGTACTTAAGACATTCCAGCCATTATGGTAGTAGAACTTCTCAGGAAAAAGGGGAAAGAGATCCTAACTCAGTAAAAAGCATAACTAGATAAAGCAAACACTGCAGATTAAAAAGGGGTGAAGACGAAATTACTTAAGGTCATGAAAGCTGATCCTGTTGATCAGAAAGAGAATTCAAGACTTCTGTTTCAATCTTCTGATCATGTTACCTCATTTACAAATACTTCCTCTACTTACTTTTACTTACTTTTATACTTTAACAGAACATTATAGTTTATATTCAGATCTGATATATGTAGGTAGAATACAACCGGTTCATAAATAAACTGAGATTGGAATTTGCTTAGTACATTTAGCTGCAGTACAAAGCAAGGACCAAAAAAATATATATTTACTTTGGAAAACTTTGAATGATCTTTTCACAAATTCCTTTTTTTCTTTCTGAGATGCTCATGCAATTGTCAGGACCTGTAGTGTTACTGAGCAATACAAACAAAACAGCTATAATTATGTTTGTTCCAAATAACAGTACAAGATCAATATCACATCCTACTTGAGTATTATAGTATCACAACTATTGCTCATAAAGAAAAGTATTAAATTTGGCCTTTTTTTTGTCCTCTTTTCAGCAAGATAGGAGATAGAAAATAAGTTCATAAGAACAGATATGTTTAATTAAGTAAAGAAAAAAACTTATAGAGGGTAAAATTCTAGAATAACAAAAGAAAGAATGTGTATTAAACATTTTGCTTCGCAAAAAATGTCATAAAGAGATTAAAATATTGCTAAAACAGACAACTTTAAAGATAAAAAGCATTTACACCAAGAATTCTATTACTAAAAGAAAATTTGACAAAAATATGTCATTTACATGGCTGTGTTAAGTTTTTAGTGTTTTTAGCTATTTCTTTACTGTGCCATTCTCCATTTAGAGAGTACTTATGCCACTTCCATGTCACATTTGTGAATGTTTGTGTTGCAGAGTTACATTGTTGTGATTCAGAAGATTTGTCTGACTTTCTTTGACTGCTGAAGATTTCCTGGTGGAGCCAAATGATTGTGTGGTGTGTTCATGCTTTCCATAATAGTCTTGGGTTTTAGTGGGCTCTTGAAAATCTCCCAGTGCTTCAATTGCCCATATGCTAGAGGTTGAAAATTACCATATAGATGAAAAGATATAATTAAATCCCATGAGAAGCTGGAAGATGTCCTTTTAACGCTTCTACTTTTTTTTTTTTTTTTTTTTTTGAAAATATTTTATCTTTTTTTGTTGCATACTGATAGTATTGAATACTAATATTATAAATTGTTACTTTTTCCCTAGGGCTGCTGAGAAGAACCGGCTACTTGGTCTTCCCCATTGAAAGGGACTGTTTTTGTGTCACTGAAATTTCTGTCAGAACTGAGGTTAACTTCTTTTGCATTAGTTAAGTAGTACAAATTAGAAACAGTCAAGATATGATATCATGGTAGTACAGTGATTCTAAAATAAACAACACCAGATCATATGACATACAATCACTCAATGACATTATCATGACATCTTCACTACTCCCTTTGATCCCTGCAGGGTCTTTTGTTTCTTTCATTTCTACTAAAGCACTGAGGAAAGGAGAGGTGATTCATTTATTGTCCCATTTGTTTAGTGTGGGCCATGGAACTGGAGTCATTGGGACTGAGAAAAGGCTTCTGTAGGCATGAGAGACACAGAAATTGACTCCCAGGTTGATGTGTCGAACCTCTACCTCAAAATGGGCATTCCAGTTGAGAATATATCCAAAGAGAGATCTCAAGACTCCCCAGCAGTCGGACTAAGTGGCTCAGTTGCATGAGATAAGAAAAAAAGAAACTTACTAGTACCTCCTAAAATGCAAAGGATATTTTTTCCATCATTTCAAGACATAGGAAATCTTTCTGGTATTGGGACATTTATCATAGTATCATTGACATTTTATCAAACAGAAAAGTCCAGAAAAGAAGAGGAGTTATCTTGAGGTAAAATGCATGACTTTTTTTAGGCACTAGTATGCTGAGCCATCAAAATAAGACTGAATGCTACTACTCCATGCTTTTCTCAGGATACAGGCATGCAGGAAGAACATGTTGGATGAATGTGTTTGTACAGTAGTGACAATTTCATGTTAAGCACTGTATAAAGGAAGTTGCTCTCTGAGTTCCCACAAAAGCCTTCCTAATTCTACGAGTTCTTTACTTCTGACCTGGCATCTGTCTCTGTTGCAGTCAGGATTCATATTCCTTGTTAATAGTACCCTACAAGTATATATTGTTGACTTATTAATATTTTAATAGAGTCTTAGCTAGATTATCGATTTGGGAGTGCTATTTGGTATTTGATTAACAGTTTAACCGGAAAAGACACAAGAAAGGAAAAATATCTCTTGCATATATGATTTCCATGAATCCTAATCTTTCTCCTCTTTAAAGATTTAAACTCTTTTTATGTTTTCAGTTCCCTTTACTTCTCACTTGTTTTCTTTTCCTTTGTTTTCCTAAGCCTCTCTTGCATATGTCAGTCTCTTGACTCTTCTACAATTCCTATTTGAAGTAAAAATCAGCAGGATTCCTCCTACTTTACCCTATTCATTCCTGTTTTTGACTTTGTGTATAATCAAAAATACTGAGTCCTTCATACACAAACATGAGAGCCAGTTTAGGTTAGTGAGTACAAAACTGGATTCCAGGGCTATACTGTTCAGAAAAATATGAGCAAGACCCCAGGTCACAAATCTTCACAGTGTGCTAATGAACTAAGTTCTACAAGGTTTATACAAGAACAGTTTAAAATGCTAATAAATTTGAGCTTTGTAGTATTTAGATTTTTTTTCTGATTGTCCTGAAATGTGATATTTTGAATAATGCTGATGCCTCTCCATACATGCACACATGCCCACATGCACTTGCACATGCAAAACAAATTCAGACTTTGGAGACAAGCTGCTGCTCTACCCTCATGACCTTGAAATACAGCCCCAAATTGTAGCATGGGCATAACACTTTGCGAAGGGAGGGAAAAGGGTCACAGAGGCCCCAGCCTTTTGACCACTGGATGATTGATTAATCAGGTGACTCCAGATGTGTCTCTAATACTGCCTTCATTTGGAGCTCTCCCGAGCATCTAGCCACAGACTCTGAGAGGAATTCAGTATTTTAAAGCCGCTCAGGCGGGGACAGCATTACTCATCTTTTAGATGAATAGAACAGTTCTGAGACTGATGTTTAAAATCAACATCTATGATCAGCAAGAGTATCCTTACCCAATAGAATATGGTGCCCATAGAATATGGTGGATTTAGTATTTTCTACTCCAATCATCAAGGCTGAGATACTCAACAGAAATTAAGGATTTCAGGAAGAAAAAAATTAATGTGGATAATTATATATGTCTAGTAAATGTTCATCTGTGATTGACAGATATGGTTCTAACTCTTGTTTTCAAACTCCTCTGTTTTATCCAATGACTCCTTACTATAAAATATAGAAGCAGACTTGAAATAAGAATGAGCACACAGGCCACACACACCAAGAGGTCAAAGCCAGTAGCTTTCCACACTCTGGATCTCTAATCTCAAATATTTCAGACCCACTATGTCACTTCCACAAGGCAAGCAAACATTTTCTGCTTTCTAGGAGGATGTCCCAAGTCTGTCCTGTCCTCAATGAATGGAATAATTTTTTTTAAGTAGAAACTGTAATAGCTTTTATAACATCAACATACTGCAACTCGCTGTGTATTCTAGTGTCATCTAGTGTGATTGACCAACAATCCCTAATATAGAAGAAGTCTCAGAGGAGATGTGATTGAACAGTATTGCATGTATACACTTTGTGAAATGTTGCAGTTTGAAAGCCATAGTTGTGTGTGGGGGAGAAGGAGATATCAAATCAGAATTGGATTCACAGACATCTATGGACTGTAGGTCCAACTGCCTTCCTAGGAATGAGTTGAGTTCCCAAACAGTCTGATCAGCTATATGCTCAGTTCTGGCAGTATTGGATTCACGAACAGTCTGTCAACTGTAGGTCCGATCGCCTTCCCCTAACCAAGGAGTCGAGTTCACAAACAGTGTGATTTATTCAAATGAAACATTTAAAAAGCAGGTTTTGGATGTTGGTACAGGAAATTGTCTATTACAGCGTGGGGTTTTTTAGCTAGCTCTGATGTACCAATGTGCAATTATCACTCACCCCAGAAGATGGGAGATGGCTCTCAGTCTCAAGTCTCATCAGGCAGTGTCTCAAACTGAGGGGAGAGGAGGATCAGCCTGTCAACTGACCCAAGAGTGATGATGGAATCTTCCCCACAAGTTCTTCATCCTTAGTTCACCTTTTATACTTTTCTTTACATTCAGGTGGATCTTGAGTGACTAGATTCATACTTAATATTGTTATTAATTGGTGAAAAAGTTTCTCGCTTTCATTTAAAGGTACAGTCAATCGAAAATCTAGAGCGCGTGCTCAGTGAGGGGTGGTCGTACCTCGGAGGCGGGTAACTTTTGGGATAGAGGTGTGTTTTGGCATTATAATGAGCACATAATGAGCAAAGTTCAAGCAAAGTTCATCCGAAAGGAGTGATTTGCCACTCTTCTGGCTCAGCACTGGACTTGTTGTCGTATATCTCCCATTGGACAGCTGCTGTGTGGCTTATCAGCAGCCCAGCACAGGGAGTGCAACAGAGTTTGGCCGTGGGGTCTTCACTCTGCTCCATCCCCCGTTACTCCCCTTTGCAGTTGCGAGGAGGGCAGATTGTGTTGCCTAGGCAACCATGGAGGAGCTGAGTCCGTGCATACCAGCCATCCTGGAAGTGGCAACTGTGTATCACCCTAAGCAAGCTTCTGTAATGCCAAAACTTCTGTTAGGCCCTAGTTTTCCTCTCAGTTCCCATTTTCAAACAATTCTTCCACAGTGATAGATGTTTACTCAGACTGAAATACTTAAAATTCACTTCCACTAATTATACCAAAACATCATACATGGGGCACTTTATAACATGGGGCACTCTAGAAGGAATTTGGCATTAGATGAGAACATCATCAATGATAACAACTTCTTCACAGCAGTTCCAGTCAGAATCATCACCCCAGTAATATACTGAGTGCATATACATATCAAGTAGCTGTCTCAAGCTTTCCTCAAACAGGCCAGAACTTGTGCTAAGTTGAAGAGAAAAAATGTCAGAGAGCTAACCAGAAAACTGAACTTGCCCTTTATCTAGTTTATGTGTCAGTAGTTTGTTAGACTAAATAGTGCTCATGAACACATCAATAGCAAGAGTGGTAAGACATGCTTAATTCCATCTTTATCTGATAAACTGAAAGCATAATTTCAATCAAAGTCTTGGCAACACTCCAGACAGTTTTTTTTCTTGAGCAGATCAGAATGTAACCATGGAAAAAAGTCAGCAGAAACTCTTTTATGTCACAGTGACCAAACTCACTCAGAGAATGAGTGAACCTATTTAATATAACTCTCATGTTTACTGTGTAGATATCCCCATGAGAATAAAGCAGACAG
>JAVCKT010097495.1:0-11632 GCA_032273925.1 Rhynchotus rufescens
AGCTTCTTAAATGCAGATATAGAAATCATCACTGTCTTACAGTTATACTTCAAGCTAAGACTACCATCAAAATAACACAAGTCAATCAGAACTGTGTAAATACCAGCCAAGAATCTCTTTAACATATAAATTTTTTTTTTTTTTTTTTGCGTGTGTTCTCTGTTCAGCTTCCCTAGCAGGCATATATAAAGTGTCAGATTTTAACCTTATGGAAAGGAAATTATAGATTCAATTAGATCCAGAGCAGAGCTAAGGTTTCTCAATTGCTTAAATCTATTTTACATGAAGAGGTTATCTTCTCAGAAATCAGTAGAAGCATGTACTTTTTTTTCCCCCTCCCCTTACTTAGGAGTCCACATTACAATGAAATTAGTCAGATCCTGGCTTGAGCACATTCAGTCCTGTGAATACCAGGATACAGGTCTGGAGAACACCATTAGGGAATCTAGACTTCTTCAGTACAGGTAAGCTTACTGTATTATTGCATTCCTCAAGATACATCTCAAATCTATTTTCTACTGAGAAATTGTGTCATACTTTCATTCCTCTGATAATTAAAATCTTTTTATACTTTCATCCTACATCTGTTCTCTGCTAGATCTCCCTTACTCCCTAAATTACTCTTAGGATTTTCATGTTTCATTGAAAGAGGGAAAATTGGATTGAACCTCCAAGTTATGATTTTTATATGATTTTCTCTAGAATACTAGAAAGTCTTTCGTTAGAAATCCTTAAGGCCTGGTCAAAAACCACTAGTTGAGATATAGTAGGGCAGAGATACACAGAGGGAATTTGAAGCTCACACGTTAAAGATTTTGGAATCAATTTAAGTAACTTCTGGGACGATAAAATTTAATCACCATCTTTCCAAGTAAGTAATGAGCAATGCTGGGGAACTCTGAACCCAGATGATTTCCAACTGCATCACTTCCTGGGTTTCAGAATTGACACATATTCACTAGTTCTAAAAGCAAAAAAGTTTGATATGAAATATCTTCCTGGCACTGCATTGGATTCACACAAAGTCATGGCATATTCAAGAACCTATGTCCTGGACTTCAAATATAGACAGTAAATGATGATAGTAAATTGGATAGAGATAAACATGGTATGGTTATAATATTTTTCTTTATCATATACTAAAATAATATACATTGATTTTTGAAAAGGGTTCAGATGTTCCATGATATTACTCAGCAAGCCAGGAGAAGGTTTGTTTTTTCAGTGTACTTTGCAACATCAAATAATCTTTTTTTGATTCGTAATACAAATGGGTGGAAAGAAAAGAAAAAAAAAGAGAGAGAGACAGGCAGAGAGGGAGTGGGACTAAAACCTCAGCAGTTTGGGAGAGCAAAGGAGAGGGGGGAAAAAAGTAAAATGACTTCTGCTTTTGTTTTTTTTAACATTGACATTGAAAAGGTCTTCTTTCCTCTTTCAGATGCTGGCGCACTGCTTTCAAAAATAACCCAATTTAAGGTAATTTCTCCATTAGACCAGGATCCTCAGCTGACATAAACTACTTACACAATCTCAAATGTCATTATGACTCAAGAACTATATTGGCCTTAAATAAACTGCATAATGAACTATTCTGAATTTCTGTTCTACAAATCAAATGTGTGCCTTGTTGCTTACACTGTAAGCAACAGGTGTTTCTACAAATATAAAATTTTTGAATCTATCTCCATGCCTCTAAAAAAAGGATTTCTATGTTTTATAGCAGAAGAATTTTGTTACAAAGTGCACTACAAGAACCATGTTCTGTTCCTCAGCTATCCACAATCACACAGGAAACAAGGAATACTTCAAAACCAAACCAAGCTTTGCAACTATCCAATAACTTTCCTAACAAAAGATATCATCAGAACTCAGAGGAGAAATCCATCCTCTTTCTCCCTGAAAAGCAAGCTAGATTTTTAAATTCCAAACAACTTGTACAGAAAGAATAGAGTCTACATAAAACAGAAAGGCATTAAGGGAGTTGCACAAAGCTTGGCACGAGAGGGCTACATTTATTTACTTTTCACTGCAGTGACGCTCAAGAATGCCAGAAGGAGAAAGACTATCACTCAGTAACCTGCATATTTATATATGTATATATGTATACATATTGATTTTCCCTGAGGAAAGAAGCTTAGAAACTCTGATATAACAAAGGATTTGTCCCCTCACCCTCACTTCCCATTCCTCTAGTGGGTATAAACATACGCACACATTCACTCTTGGCATTTTAATTCACTCTTCCTCCAACAAAGACCGTGTGGTTCAATGTCAAACACTGCTTTGCTTGCAAATTCCTAGGCTACAAGCACCTGGAACTGCAGGCCGCTAATTCCTAGCGAGAGCCGTGGTCAAGAACATGGGATGAGCGCTGCCAACACGGAGTCACTTGCTCCTCTGCCCCGAAAGGTGCTGTCCTTGCCCTCCTCCTGCTTCTCCTGCGTCGCATGTCTCAGGCTAAGCCCCATGGAGCTGCTCCTGCCCGCTGCTCTGGAGTCCTGTGGTTGAAACCAGCTGAAGGACTGTGGCAGAAGGAAGAGAAAAAGGATAAATTGCAGCAAGGAAAGAGCAAAATGAGAAACCAAATGAAGGTTCCCCAGCAAGTCTCTGTGTTGCAGGCTGATTCTGAGGGCTCATGCAGTTCAACAAAAGAGGTTTCAACAACTTCTAGAATCTTCTGTCAAGATCAAACAGTAGAGACTTAAGGAAAGATCTTTGGGTCTTTGCACAAAACAAAATTTTCTTTTTGGTTCATGGGATTTCTACCTAAGCAAGGAGTGAGGGGTCTGCATAGCAGAAATAATTCACACTAGACCATCCCTTTTACCCACTAGTAACTGATTGATGGTGCAGAAATGAGCAAAAAATAAGTACATCTGATGTCACACCTGAGGCAGCAATGTTCCCTCCTCCTTCAGTACATAAAAGACTTAGGAAAGAGCTTAAAATAAACTTCTAGAGACTAAAGGAGAAATAGAAAAGGACTTCAGGAAGGGAAGAATTAACCTCAGAATACTCAGCATATTTATAAAATATAAATTCACAGTCATTTAGCCCTAAATAAATTATGAGTTGTCTACCCAAAATACTTACCTTCTAAGCTCTTTTTTTGGATAGATTGATTTCTAAATGGTTACACTTAACACTACAGTTGACTCTGTACTGCACATTTGCATGCCTGCCTGTAGCAACATTTCAAACCAAGTTAAGAAACCAAAACGGTCCATATTCCATAACATGAGGCATGTCTCTGAGGGCCTGTTGCCTTCAGCACCCAGGAGCACAGTGCCCCAGTGCAGGCACAAGGCTCCAGGAGAGAGGAGGGCGCCCGCTGGCCCCTGCTAACACGGTGGGATCGCAGGTGAGGACGTGCCTGGCTCCGTGTGTGCTCCATCAGTAAGAAAGCTCCCAGCACAACATTGAGTCAAGGGAAGTGCAGCTGCTGCCCTGCCTAGATTGGCTTTGGCTGAGAAGAAAGCGGAGATTTTCGGAGCTCATTAGCAGCTCTGCTGGATCTAATTAAAAAGATGCTGTAACTAGAGTGCCTTTTTTTATTTGTAACTAATTTCAAAAAAAATGCTAATTTTTCTCATGATCTGCCCTTTAAACAGTGTGTTTTCTTTCGTTCAGTTGAATTCCTTTAAAATATACATATGTTTTTTTTTTTCTGCTTCCCTGTTGACTCACCAGTTCCATATAAGCAGGCTAAAAAAGGCAATACAAAGCACTGACAAATGCACATACCAAGCAAACAGCACAGAGGAGAAAATCTATTTCTCTTTCATCTCTCTTTGGCTACAGTAATACTGTGTGCTGCTCATACAGCGCCAGGGAAAAGACTGGAAAATACTGCTCCAGGGAAAAGATCTGGTAACTGAGGGTGCTCCTCCAGTGTCAGATAAATCCTCAAAGGCTGCGACCTGACAGAACCTCTCTTCACTGCACCTACACCAAGGAAATGGCTGGATATTAATCCTAGAAGGTCAAAGAGTAGCTGGTTTCTTGGTGTTAAAAGGGATGTGGCACTACTTGGATTTTTTTTTTTTTTTTTTTAATCTGAAGAAGATATTTTGAGAGTAAGAGCCTTCTAATGACAGGTCCCTTAGCTCCTAAACTACTGTATTATTTATTTGCTGAAATCATTTGGAAAGAAATACCAATTTGCTGTGGAATCACTGAACACGAAGTCCATGAGATGAAAGCAAAACAATATCTGTTTATGCCTTCTTTTTATTATGAAAGAGTAACACCAGTTTCTGAGGCATCTTTTTACCAGTGATCGTGAAGATAAGTGACAGCACAGGAGACTGAAATCCTTTACCACTAAATTAATAGAACAGGCACCCGCAGTAAAAACATCCTGCCCACTTTTACTTCGAAGCTCCTCATCCTCAGAGCAGAAGTCTCATACTGGTGGCTGCGAGAAAGCAGGTCAGTCTCCAAACCCAATCCATCTCCTGGGGCTTTCAACAAGAGAGCCAAGCGCCTTTTTCCTCCCGCACACCATAAAAATATCTGTTCCCTAAGATATTTCCCCATGTGGCCTGTGTGGGAACGCAGCTTCAATTTACAGTGACACACAAGCAGATAGTCATTAAAATAGGGTGTTTGCAGCTAGGGCTAGCTTTGTTAGATTAAAATCAGTTAAAGGGTGGACTGTCCATCACACCTTGAGCAGTCAACTCTCTGCTCATAAAGTATATTAGAATAAAAAATATATGTAGATATATACATCACTTAATATTAAGTAACATTTTTTCTTGAAAAAATAGTTTAATTACAGTTGCCATTCTGAAAGCAGAATAAGGCTCACAAACACACTGGATCCCACATGCACAAACACACTGGATCCCACATGCACAAACACACACACAATTTTAATGTTGCATCACCTATTCCTAAAAACAACAAAACAAAACCAAAAAACCTAGAATCAATATCTTTAGATAGAAATTTTCCTATAAATGAAATCACATCTTAACAACAAAACAACCATTGCTATAGATGACAGCAGCAAAAATATCCCAATGCAACCGGTAGACGATAGATAGGAAAAGACTAGCAACTGAGAGCTCCATTTCTCAAGTATAAATCAGAAGTGATTAAATCAGACCTTTTCCTAGCCTGGAAATCCAAGTGACTGTAGAACATCTGATCTAATGAGAGGTAATATGTACATCAAATAAACTCAACTGCATGATGACTGGGTTAGTTACGGTCATGCCTTCTTATGTCACTTTCCTAGCACTCAAAAACGCACTGATCCACAGGTATTATACAAACACTGGAACTGCATCTACTTCACCAAAAAAATAAAAATAGAACCTAAGAAATTCTCCTCCGTTTTCCCCACCACAGATGTCACAGAATCACAGAATATTCAAGTTTGGAAGGGACCTCTAGAGATTATCTAGTCCATCATCATGTCCTTTGAATGAACAACGTCTTCACAAAATAACAATGCACAGTGAAGATGGATGGAGCTTGGAGGAAAGAAAAATTAGATGTAGCACCACGCAGCTCTACCTAAGAGACTGAGAACTGGCCCCACAGCACATGAGTCACAGGACAGGAAAATATGAGCCAGTCCATGCGTACATACCCTCCAGCATGCTAATGTGTCAAGGCATTCCAGCCTAACTCCATAGTCACCTTGGTGAAGAAGATGAAAGAATATGAATAAATGTGACATAGCAGATGATACATAAAACATGAAACATTAAAGCTTGCTTAATTCTGCTTTAGCTGGGATTAGAGTGCACATTTTTTTGCATGGATTTTGCTGCTTTTAAGGTGAGCATAATCAGCCAGTTACTGCTGGTGACAGCAGAGGCCCCTACTGAAGATCTTGATGGCCAACAGAGGCTCATAATCTGGACCAGAGTTGTTAAAGGTAGAAGAGAAGAGCAGGAGCGCGGTGCTGTGCGTACAGGGAACGAAGACCAAGCAAACGCAAGGAGCTAAATCAGCAATGGGGAAAAAGGCAGGTATTTCAGCTCTTCCATTTTTACCACCCCCCTCCCCATAAGAAGTCCCTACCTAACCAAGTTAGTCTGGCTACAAGAACCATCCCAGTCTGCTCCCCGTCACAGCAGGTTGTCATGCCGACTCTGCCCGCGCTGCTGCTCTGCAACAGCCACGTTCAGGCTTTCAAGCCAAGAAACCCCAGTAGAAGGTTAAGAGAAGTTCCTATAGAGAATGGTCCACCAGGGAGGCAGTGACAGCCACCTGTGAGGATCCTTGCAATTACAAACAGGTAGCTTCCGTAGAGCACGTACCACGTTGAAGTGCTTGCATGGGTGAAGAACTGGGAAGCAAGAAAGGGAAACTCTATGGGAAAGCAAAACAAACACAATAAAAAGAGTAGATAGAATAAAATACTGATGCCAGCATTTTGCCCCAGATTTCCTTCAATATTTTCTCCCTTCCTGCTCCACATTCCTCCAGATGAGTTGGGATGCCCATTCCCCTGCAGCAACACTTGGAGACCAGCAGTAACTTGGTCAGCAACAAGAGCCTCAGCTGGCAAATCTGGGATAACTTCAGTGAAGCCACACCAGTTGGAGACATTAGCCACAAATTAGTTGTTCTTAGCTGACTAACAATACATACTAAATCAATTATTTAAAAAGTAATCTCAAGCAAGAACCGAACAAAAAGTATTTTAAACACTGTCACAGAAAGTTAAAACACAAGCAAATCTGTCCAATTCCTATGGCTGCTAGGAAGCACATAAACAGCTTCTGTACACAACAGGAACTAATAAAACATTGCAAGCCAACCAAAAAAAGGCAATAGCAAAACAGAACACAGAGAAAGACAAATACTTTGTTTATCTGAGAAAATTGCACTGCTTCAACTTAAATGTGTTTTTAACTGCATTAGTTATATTAGTTTAATACAAAATGTGGAAATTACTTCTTCTTAATAATGCCTTATTGTGACTGTGCTCAAATCTGTGCCCTGTGGACTTAACCTAAACTGAAAAACCTTGTCAGAGAGCATGCCTACAGAGGAAGTTGTAGGTGTTGTGAAATCATTTAATTTACACTGATACATAAGTCAAGCACAAGCTGCTTGCTTAGGAAAGCTCTACCAAAAAAATGAAACACTAACTTATTTGTAGTGATAGAAATTGTGCCGTTTATCACGCAATGAACACTAACATGGAGATTCTCCAACATCCTCCACATAGCTTGTTATTCTGGTTACTTTTGGATTTTTAGGCATCTGCTTGCAGAGAGAAATGGTGAAACCACAGCCCATCTGAACGTGCAGAGACACTGAGGCAGTCATCTCAGTAGCAGAAGGGTCAGGATTCAAATGCCACCGGTGTCCCTCCAGCACCCTTGGCAATGCTAAGCTAATCACAGCATACAGGAAAGATGAGGATGAATGTCCACACAGGCTGTTTGGGTACTTGTTTTGGGTAGGCTTTTAAAACAACATTGCTGGTAGAGGTGGTACTGCAAGCTGCATCTTCTTGACAAGTCGGAATTCAACTTTAAAAAAAGCAAAAAATGCTGCATTGAGTGATGAGGACTGTGATTTCTGGGGGAACGTGATGAACCTGAGTTGTGTTCCTGGGGTCTGTCGTGCCATCAGGAACCCTTAGTGCTGGTACAGATGTGCTCCACACAGGTGAGAGTGCATTACCGCACGGATAAAATGTTTTAGGAGCTTTCTAAGAAGCAATGGAAAAGAAAAAGGAAACAAAATAAAACAGATCCCTGAGAGAAACTATACTGATTTGTAAGTTAATTTATAATGCCAAAATTCACTATTAACTAAAGTAACAGCTTATTTGTCACCTCATTTTAAGTTCATCACTAACAAAAACATTTTTACATTACTGTAAT
Organism: Rhynchotus rufescens; assembly: GCA_032273925.1. NCBI lineage: Eukaryota > Metazoa > Chordata > Aves > Tinamiformes > Tinamidae > Rhynchotus > Rhynchotus rufescens. The sequence goes on from JAVCKT010097495.1 coordinate 7,860, forward strand.
TTGCACAATTGCATTTCCATAATGCTATTCATATTGCTAGATTTCAAAATGCATTATAAAGCTGTGAGCATTAGAAGCCAGCACGATGTGGAGCTGAACCAATACAGACATCACGCCTCAGCAATGCTTTGTGCCCAGCAAATTTGTCTGGACCTCAGAATTAGCTTTGGTCATAGCAGCTAATATTTTCATCAGGTGCTAAGAATAAGAATTTTTTTTTTTTTTAAGGAATAAAAAGCATTTGATTTCACGTGAATGACTATGTGAATGACTGCATCCAAGTTTTACAGCAACATCTTGACTTTCTGATTTCTATATGACCTTTTTTTCTAGGACAGCTTTCACTTCAGTGTTTTCATATTTTCTGGCTTCAAATCAAAATGAGAAGGAAAAAGCACTATCAATTATTTTCTGAGAAATGTTTCTAGGGACCATCTATGCGGAGAAGGGAAGAAGCTGTTATGTGACTCCCTTACATATATCCACTCCCACTAACACTACATTCTTCCCAAAACAAGCTGGAAAAGTAGACTTAGTTCTGAGCTAATCGCCCCTCGTTGTGCTGCTCACAACCTTGGCTCACCATAAACTGGACCCAAAGAGAGACACTAGTAAGTAATGAGGCCTGACGCTGAACAGAAGGAACTAGACTAACTAGAGACTTTTGGAGCAAGTAGGTTGTGCTGAATACAACGTACAAGGTCTACAGCAGGTGCTCTGATCCTCTCCCTGCTTTCCCACATTCAGGAATTTCCCTGCGTTGCACTGAGAACCTAGCGACAAGTGTGGAGCTAGTCCCCCAGATGGAATATTTCTCCCTAGGCACCTGTCTCCCCAGACTCCTACGCAGCCCTATCTTTTCATAATCCAAAAAAGAAAATAAAAAGCCTGACGCTGAAGTTAAAGCGACTACGCTCCCCACCTTTGGTTCGGCTCCATATGGGGTGTCCTACATTCAGAGTCCCAGGGAGCACAAAGTGAGATTACGTAACCCCGCTTCGCAGATAAGGCTCAGAGAGGCAAAACGTGACTTTGTCAAGGTGACACAGTAAGAATGGGAATGAGATCAAAACTAAATTAAACCCATTGCTCAATCCAAAGCCACCTCTGTGCCCTCATTTTACTATTTATAGGTGATACATGCAGGTATCTTGTCACGTTTTAGGTTTTTAGGTTTTTGGTTTAATTATCTACTGCTTCTTTGACATATTGGCAAGAGAGCAAAGGGACATTATAGACAAAATTGTCTGGGTTTAATATTTGCCATTAGAGAGTTTTCTGAAAGTTGTAACAGAAACAAAGTTCAGATGCAAGACAAGCAGGAATTGCTTCTAATCAAGTGGAGAGAGAAAAAGTAGAGATTTTAAAAACATCAGACCACAGATTTGTCTCAGATGTAGAAATGCTTTTTAAGGGGAAAGAAGTGTGAAGGGGAGAAGTGTGATGTGAAAACCTCTGCTTGAACACCATCACCAGCATTGATCACGGCAGCATTTTAGCCCCCAACTAAAGACACTGAGTTAAGAACTTATGGTTAAGCCTTTTCTACCTCATCCTTTATTTCACGTTAGTTCCTTCCATCTTCCTTTCAAGTATACTACAGTAGGAGCAAATCTATTGCAAATACCTGAAATTTAAAATAAACAAAAAGCCTGAGCATGGACAGTATCATAATTATTGTGATGAGCGTCCCTTAATTTCCCTTGGGAGTTTAATCCACAGGCTAACAACTCTAGGACAAATCCTAGCTGTTGCAAACTGGCCTAGTTGCATGGACTTCTGCAAGGCTACCCTGATTTTCACCAACTCATATATTTGTTACAGGATTAGAGAGTGGAGAAAAGTTAAATATCATCCATTTTCGTAACTGTCACCTTGTTTAACACAGCATCTCTTAAAACATTTCAGAACTTCAGGGCCCTTTGTTTTAAACCCTTGAACGGCAGACAAAATGATACTCACTAAAGGACCTTCTAGCTTCCAAAGCCAATTCCCTGTGTTTCCATGGAAATGGGGACCTAGCTCCTTAATGAAGATGACATTAATGATCAGGTGCCTTGAGTCACACGAAAGAGAGAAAAGGGACAGAAATTACCAGCTCCTCAGCGGTGTGTGAGCCTGGAGCACAACCTCCCCAGTTAGGGGCAATATCCAACGCTCCATTTTGCACCCACGAAGCTTCAGCAGAACCAGCCTCACCGTACAGTACACAGTGGCGTTGCTGTTTTATTTGAAATCTGGCTGGCTAACTAAGTTTGCTAACTTTAGAACGAAAACAAATAAACCAACAATGTCATCGTCATCTGAGGGCGGGAGTGGAGGTGGAGGCGAGAAAGGGCGACTTTAATAAAAGCAACACTCTGCATGTGTTGCCACGATCCAGCGCCCTCGCGCCGCGTCTCGGCCTCGGTTCCGTCTCCCTGCCACCCGTGGCTGAACGCCGGGCGCTGGAACACACCGCCCTAGATTGCTCCGTTTGGAATCTTCACCGCTACGGTATAAACTAGAACCGAGAGCAAGGTTTTGCTGGGCTAGGCAAGGATATCCCTCTGTTAAGGGCTATTAAACCGGGAATGGGCAGGGAGCAGGGGGCTGAAACGCCTTGCCCGGGTTCACGGTGGGTCACTGCCTTGAGCAAGGGAAGAAACCTGTTTTCCCAAGTCCCCAGTCACATCCTCTAGCCACTGGACAGCACTGCCTCAGGGTGAACTGGTAATACCTGCACATCCTGGCACATCTGCATGGCAGATGACCCAAGTCATAAGCTTGTGTTTGTTTGTTGGCTTCGAATATGCCAATTCTGCATTTGTCCTTGCTGGAATATCATCATTCTTCCTGCAGCAGAGTTCTTGAAAGGATTCAAGAAGAATGTGTGAGAAAAGTTTGGATAGTGTCTTGTCCAAGGGGGAGGATACAGGGGAAGAAATGCCACCCACTACACAGGTGCTAAAATACCGACGGAACAAGCCCCAATAGACCAGGAAGATCCTTCCACATGCCTTGAGATACAGGTAAGAGAAAAAGCACTCAGACTCCAAACCTCAGCTTTACAAAGATTAGAAATAACTTCATGTTTTGGGTAAACCCAATGAAGATGTAAAATAAAAACATTAAACACAATCTGCAATGTTGATTAAAATAAATCATGATACGTGAATCATGGTGCAGTATCTACACGGCAATACATTTTATGCTTGGAATATCTTTGAAGCCAATGCACCTGTAAGTCAATTAAAATGCAACCAGTTTAGTACTACAATCAGCTTATTTGACTTTTAGCACTTTTAGCACTTCACCATCCTCCAATATTTATTGATATTTCTAGTAAGTCTTCATAAGGTAAAGAAATGAGAGCATTCTGAGTATGTTCTCCATTAGAAATGAAAAATAGAAACAAGATTACAGCAGTGATCTCTGCCTACAAAACCCAAAAGCACAGAAGGAAAATCAGAGCCAGAATTTACGAGCATTGCCTAAAGCCCTAAGACCCACCATTTATTTCCACTTCTAAGCCTGCTTACCGCTAACAGACCACTGTGCTAACCCAGCAACTTGGAGCTGCGGGATGGTGTTTGCATCTTCTCCACGCTGTATTTACAGGGAACAAATGGGTACATTTTTACTGAAGCAGGCAAGGCCGAGAACAAAGTGAAAAGAGATGGAGAGTGGGTGGAACAACAACTTTGCTTTTCTTTTTTTTTCTTTTTTTTTTTTTTTATATATCTCTCATTTTCCCTCCCCTCTGGCTATTTAAGAATTAATTTTAGCAGAGG
>JAVCKT010097496.1:0-11631 GCA_032273925.1 Rhynchotus rufescens
CCTATGGAAGAAATACAGTAAGAACTTAAAAAAGGACAACACAAAAGCTGCTCCAGAAAGGAATAGGCTCTGGTGAGAAAGTGGGGCCATTTATGAAATACCACCTGCAAACACACACTGCAAGAAAATTCAGTTTTAATAGAACTCAGTATTAGTTTTAGACTCCTAAAATAAGCATTACGTTACTTGGGACTTTTCCATCAGGAATTCATACAAACTAAAATATAAGCAAAATTTAAAACTTATGCCCACAGTAGTCCACAGAATTGCACAAGAGAAAACACTGCAGGGAAGGATATACATTCTCCAGATTTTTCAATACCCACTACAGAACTTCTTAAAATTTCTATAGAATAATAGTATTGCTTTCACCACTCAAAACTTCTCCACGATCCTCAAAAGGAAATATTTTATTTTTCTTAATCCTTGAAGTAGAAATGTTTCAAGATGAAAAGTAGGTTTTTATTGCAATTTACTGAGTGTGAAAAAGACATTTTGATCTCTCGGACTACAACAGTGAGCTTTAATGGTTAGAATTTTCCTTTAAGTTTTCTACCTATTGAAACCTTTTACTCTGATATTAACTTTACTCTATAAAATTTAAATTACCCTTTTTAAGGGGACCTGCTTGAAACACACTAATTTTCTTTAAGTAAGAGAATATGGAGGACACCAGCATGCAAACTATTTTTCTAGATTTACATGAAACTTGGTATTTTAATGGTTTGGAAGCGATCGGAGCACCTCGCCTTTCCCAAAAACAGGGCAAGTTAATTCCATCTTGTCCCGTGCTTTAATGGGCAGATCCTCCCTGTAACTCTGAGTCACTTCCCATCTCCTTCGCATCACTAAAGCCCCAAGGTCACCCGATACTGAAGGAGCAGCTGCGGTTTGTTTTACCCAACCATTTTGTCTACAGCTCAGGGAGAGCCAGCTCCCTAACTTCGGGTTATGGCCACTAGAGGTCTTTTACTTTCCTATGGTAGCTGCTGCTCAGTTTGTACTGCTTCTTTTATTTATTCATTCCTTCGTGAGCAGATCCAGTTCACTTCTTGCACATAAACAGGGAAAATTACAACATCAAGGACTTATTACCGCTTCTTTTGGAATAACGTTACTGCTGGGAAGAGGCTTGCCTACTTTGCATCACTGAGAAGATATATTTTCTGCAGGTAAACTCAGAGCTTTCAGGTAAGATATCGTGTGTTCTCGGGGACTGATGCTCTTCTAAAAGCAATGCTGATTTTCCTGCTAAAATAGTTTACTTTTACAGGTATGGCTCAGAGAAGTCTTTTTAATGATTTTTAATCCACAGTTGTTTGCAATAATGAACTGTAAAGGATTTAGTGAAATTGTGATGGCTTTTGCTCCGATGCCTTGATTTTAAATTAAAAAAAAAATTACTGACAGAAGTTACAGAATATTGTACAGGGAAACAACAGCCTGCATTTTCAGGAGTTAAACACATGCTACTGGTTGTCTCCTTACACTCATTTTAAACACTTACTTCTTGAAATCAGTAGGATTTCTTTGCAAGCCGTGAACAGATGTACTGTATTGCTTAAAGGCACAAGGACTTTAAGAATGTTCATTTATTTGTTGAAACCAACTCAGAAAATGTGCCTAGCTAGATCTCTTACCAGGATACAGCATGAATGCCTGTTCAGGCTAACTGTGTATGGTCATTTTAAAATTAACATACAGTAGGTTTGGACCACTGAAGACAGACCCATAAATAGAGAACACATTTTGTTAGCCAGTGCCTCACACCAAACCTGTCACACTGACATCACTCTGACTGATGCATATAAAAAAGACGGACAGTAAAACTGCTTTGCTACAAAAACTTCCTCCACCATTTGCATGCAACTGTAAGGCATGAAAATACCTCAATACTGTGGGAGAAAACTGTTTTCTCATGAGCAATCTGCACTGGCAGAAACGCAGGGTTTGCTCCTCTCCAAGCGAGGAGCCTGTTCCCGTCCCAGTTCCCAAGGGGAGAGGCGCTTCCCTCACCGTGGAGCTGGGGCAGGACGGGACCTCCCGCGAATCCCCAGGCTGCCCCAGAGCCTCTGCTACAAGGGGCGAGAGCCCCACGGCTTGGGAGGAAAGCAAGTTGTGCCCGGAGCCGGCGCTGAGGCTCGCACAGCGCGAGGGGGACAGCAGGGATGCAGAACCAAGCACCGCCTACGCGCACAGCAGGCGGCTGCTCGGGTCTCTAAACTTTTTGTTGGGGTTGCTTTTAAAATCGAGCACTGTATGTAATCGCTGGATATTAAGAGAGGATGCAGCACAGGAGATGAAATTGTTTAAGTAAAACCCTGCAACGTCATTTGAGCTCTGCTGAGCCTTGTTAGGATTTATCTGATGCATCACAGCAGAGATGCTTGATTGGAAGTAGGTCAAATGTGCAAAAACCAGAGTTATCCAAGTAAACACTCGACTAACAAGGGAATACTAACAGCAACATTAGCAGAGAAAAGCTCTCCTTGGAAATACTGCCCTGTTGTGAACAGAAGCTGTAATAGGCACATATTTTCAAATTTATAACATTCAGTTGCATTTGAATTTGAAAGACTTCATGAATAGGAAACAGTGCTGAATTCTAATTTCAGAATTAACCAAGTGGCTGACAGCCTTCCAAAGAGTATGTGAAGAAATAAGGAAATAGATGCTATAAACACTGCACTTCTATCACTAGGAGGAATACAGCGTAAACAGTGAATGAGACACAGAGGAGATCCGTTCTTTAGCAGCTAAACTACCCATGAGCTAAGAAAACAAACAAACAAAAAGCATGATTAATATCAAAGTTCAGTGAAGAACAACACTGTCTGGCTTTAGCAGTCACCTTGCAAACTATGGACTAAAAACCCCAACTGTTTTGGCTGTGTACATCAAGAGGGATCACAGGTGCATTCAGGGAAACAAACGGGGCAGAGGCCAAGGCAGAAAGAGCCTGCAGGAAAATATCCCCCCCGCCACTGCTATTCAAGTGCATATGGGCTATAGAAGCAACTCTTACAGCAAAAGAAACATCTTAAAAATATTAGAGTCATATGAGTAAGATGACAAACTTCAGCACCTAGCAACTAAATCCCAGCACACTTTATAATAGCAGAGGGTGACAGGTTGCCGTAGTAACTTCAAATAATGTTCCAGCACCACGAGAATAAATAAAGCAAATGCACTGCAAGAAGAAACCGCAACGGAAACAACGCAGAAAGAAGCTACTAATTCAGCAACAGATTTGAACGGCTACTGGGGATAGTTTTCAGGGAGGTGTATTTAGGAATAAGCAAGGAGGCTATATATTTCATGGAGTCAGTTAAGTAATATTTACTGTCCTTAACATGCATATTTTCCAACAGAAGGCCACTCTCCACACATGTAATAACCATATGCACATCATCAAAAGCAATCAGAGTGCAAGATGAATAATTCAAAGGTTTTGGAATGCCAAACACACAGTAGTTATATTTATATTGCTTTTTTTATACTGTAAGTTTCCTCTTTTTAACTTAAGTTATAATACTTCAGCCCAGGCAGGTTAAGTGGCCTCCCTGACATAGCACCATCCTCACAAGCCTCAATCCTCACTGTCACCTATGCACAATTCTCTGCATTGGTCAAACAAGCTCACCCAAAAATTGGCCTTTTTCATAGTTTACTAAGCAAACCTACTACATACACCAGATCTAATTCTGAACTCTCTTTTAGGTTAACCCAGAAGTTTAAAACTCCATGCATGGTAATAACTGTAATAATAAAAAACTGTATTTAGGATGGATAATTTCTGCATGCCAAGTTGTTCTTTTTCTTCATAAAAAAAGTTCAAAGTCTTTCTGGAAGAAGAAAGTTCCGGAAAAACTGACAAATTTTGCTGTTAGTCTAACTAAAGAAAACCCTGCATATAAACTGTGTCAATCAAGGGCTAGAAGTTAGCATTATTGGTTCTGTATCAAATGCACATAATGCAGAAGATCTCCTAATACACACACCTCAGAATCATCTCACCTGCTCAATACCATGAGCTTCAGAGCAACATGAAAATCACCATAAATGCGAAGTACAGAAGATGCTCCCCGATGCCAGCAATGCCAACAGCAGTTCAAAGTTTATTTACAAGGAGAGTGAATGTCCCAGTTCCTCAGGAAACAGCATTAAACCTGGGGAACTGTCGCACACCCCACAGGTAGCCCAAACATCCTCATCGTGTGACACACACTGAAAACAAGCACGTGGAAAACGCAAGAGGAGCTGAACCTGAAGTGCTCAACTGCTGGGTAGTTGTAATTCCTCCCCAGCAACACGGTCCTTCACCAATGCATGTGCTTTCCCAAACTGTGCTGTGTTAGTTGTAAAGAGATCAAAAATATTAGTATTAGAATGGGCTGGTACATAAGGACCTGAAGTATTCACTGGCTGCATATAGTGCATGGGGAATGGGAAACAGCACCTCATCCAAGCAGACTGGTAGTTTACCAATCTTACTAATAATTATTTCATAATAACCTACATAAAACTTAAGCGTACTAGAAGAGTGGTCGTTAATTTTCCATTTATATTTGTTATAGTTCATTGGACCCGTCATCCTATCTTTTATAGACGACTGAACAGAAGTTTAGGCATCCTATTGGAACATCTTACTGACAGTTTGGAAATTCTGACCATAACCTTGCAGGACTGGCTTAGCTTGTCCTTTTTCTTTACTCACACATGTTTTGTTTTGGCCAAAAGGACACAAAACTATATAAATGGATAGAAAAATATAGGACAATTTTTCTAACTGAGTGAAACAGTAATAGCAGCTGTTCTATAAGACTTAAAGATATGTTATAAGGTAAACAATCAAAGCAATTCCAAAATTATTCCCTTTAAGGCTTTTTCAGACAAGTCATTTCCTCCTAGTTAGTTAAAAGCAGCAAGAGAAAGGCATAGGATATGACCTACAATTGGCATTATGTTTTTATAACACAGCCTTTACCATCTAATCTTTTACCTCATGTTGAGCAATACCCCACAGGGAAGATTTGCACTTTCTACTTGTTTGCTGCTACTGTTGCTGGGGTTTTGGTTGAGTTTCAGACCACAAACACACAGCAGAGTTTCCACAGTCCCTGGCTGGGTTGAAGGTTCAACTGCCAGTCTGTGCGCCGTTCCCAACACACTAGCATTGCCATTACCTGCTAGCTGGGCATATAACAAGTCACATACAACTTGATTTAGTGGCACGGAAGAAATTTGCAGTGGGCAGTCACTGCTTGCATGCTGAACCCTTGCTTGTGCAGAGCACAAAAGTGTCAGAAACCAAAACCAAGGCAAATCCACATACTCAAAGTAAAGCAACTGTCCCGCATCCCCAGCCACTGTTTCCACACCCCAAAACCCAGCTCTTCTGTATGGGAGGGCACCTTCCATCGTATCCTCAGAGACACTCACCACGTTACGCTGCAGGCCTCCCCACCTGCTCTGAAATCCAGTACAATTACTCCTAGTTTGGCTTAGGCTGCCCTCAGTCCACAAAATGATTCCTATCCCAGTACACAAGATGTTTACTGAAAACCCTGAATTTCCTTATGCAATCTGGCAGCTTATTTCCTTATTTGCTTATTCTAAGTGCTATTCTATTTCCCCGTTGTCACCAAACCAGAGGCTCAGGCTATGGGATAACATGGTGGGCCTTGCCTTTTTAACACTCCCACCGCACTCATTGCCCAGTTAAAGATGATACAAGTTAGCATTCCACAGAAACCACACACACACACACACACACACAAAATATACCCATTCAAAGGTGAGATTATCCCTAATTCGTTTCCATCAGAGCTAAGTTATTTACTGTAGCAAAACTTGGCCAGTCTCTTGCTGGAAGGAGGTCTGAGAAATGATGAAATGTGGAAGGAGGCGGCACTGTGGCAAGGCTGGGCTGGAGCAAGCACTGAACTGCTCCCTTCACATTAACAGGGGATATAACCAAATCCACAGGACTCCCAAGAAAACCCAGCAGCTGCACCCGCATCTGGGAGAAATGACTTCAACTGAACAGTTTATTCCTGTGCAGATAAAACACAGGGGGGAAATGTTCACTACCCCAAGTGAGGTAGCTTCTTTTATTTCTGTGTAAATTATGTCTAATTCATACATACTGTGAAGACAAATAGCTTGGCAGCTGGTGCTCTTATTTCAAAACTAAACAGAGCCACCCCGAATTCAGAAGCCTTAAACTGATTTTATTCTTTTTCAGCTGCACTTACTGAAGACAAAGGAAAAACACGAAAATCAAATTAAAAACCAGACTGCATGAGCACAGATGAGACTAATATAATATATTCCTAAATGGTCAAAACAAACTTTTCCCATAAAAGTTCCACTTAAAACTGACGAAAGGCATACAGCGTCAGAAGCTTACTTGAAAATTAATCTTACGAAGAAAGTCTGGCCTTCCCAACTTTTTTCCAATAACTTGTATCTATTACACTGACATATCCATGAACTGCATATTTACTGGATTAACTACTAGCGATCTCCAAGGTATCCACTGAGATATTCCATGGTAGCTTACACATGTTTCAAAACATTATTTGCTGTTATTTAAGCAACAGCATAGCTACACTTGAGCTCTCAAAACAAACATTTTTCATCACAAGGCCAGGAAAATCTCCTCTGAAGCCCAAGATTTCCATGGAGAAGCTTCTGACGTCTGCACCACCATGCATTCTTGGTGCAGAACTCAAGTCAGTTTTGACACAGCACGTACAATCAACTAGCGAAACATCTGCAAATATCAAGATGCAGTCATGTCTTACATTGAATTAAAATCAGGAGTACCTTAAAAGCCTCTGCCATTGGACAGTAATTCTGTGGAGGAACAAATGACCTGGGTGGACAATCCCTTTGTTTTAGGCAGTGTGTGCAGTTTTAACAAATAGTACCTTTTAACCTAGTACTTGAACCTTTTTTAGGTAGTTGCCATGACAAATAAACTCCAGCTGTTTCATGGAAGGAGCCCGGCACTTTGTCCTAATATGTCAAACTTCCACTCACAGCAAAGTCAGTCCAAATGGCCAGTTGGGGCTCTCATATTGTCATTTACAGTCTCCTCCTACATTAAAGCCATCCCCTGGAAATAGAAGACAATATAGTACTGTTCTGTTAACAGCTTGCCCTTGGCAAATAGGATACATCAGTTCTGAGTTTATTCTGGCTTTTACTTTTTCTAGTATAATTAGTTTTTAAAGGTTGAAGGTCTGGTTAGTAGAGGAGCAGGCAAAAGATTAAGCTCATAGGAAAAAAAAAAAATCTTTTTAAGACAAAGCGGGTTTTCTTGTCATCATTTGGTAATAGAAACCATAGGCAAAGTTAGTGAAAGGAAAAACAAACAAAACACATTTTTAACCATGAATGGATAAAACTTTAAAAACAAACAAAAAAACCCAGAATACCTGCCTATTTTGCAAGCTCCTGCTAAAAAACTCAGGTGTGCCTAAAGCTCACCCAAAAACTCTCAGGTGTGCCTCTCCTTAGGCTATGCAAATGGCTTTAATTCCAAAGTGATAACATCACAGAAATAAAGAACCTAAAAAATGGGAAATTGCAGACAAAATGGTCCAAACGGCACTTTCCACACCAATAATTCTGCATGTGCTCCCAACCCTTGTGGGAGGAGGAGATGACATCACATCTCCCACACTGGAGGGTTTTGGCAGAGTAAGAAATATGCTTGTAATAACCAGGTCTCTTTGTAGGAGCCCAATGAGAGTTGAATTTATTATGTACTGATTAGAAAGCTCCATCAGGGACAAAAATAGGAGAATAAAATCTGAAAAAAATGTATTAAGGAATATTTTAGCTCTTGGATTTTCTCATTTTTTTAATGAGCAAAAGATGAATCTGCCTGAAGCTTACAATAGTTATTAGCAGAGGACTAACTGGATCATAACCAGACTGGTATAGTTAATGGTAAATACGCAACCATATATACAGAAAACACCTTTTTGGAGAAACCCAGAAAAGCATATCCAACATATTTATTGTGCTTTACACATACAGGTTGATAATAAAAACCCTGTTCTTGCTCTGAACAAGAACTGTATCAGGTCAGGAAACTTCTTAACAGCTGAAACTACTTCCAAGATGGGATTTTTCAATATGTTACCATTCTCTCTCAAACTGGGACAGAAATTTTGCTAATGAATTGGGGGGAAAAGGCACTTGGCAGAACTGCAGCAAGTAACCCTTAGTTGCTGAATGGCTGCGGCTCTAAGAACCTCTGACTGCTGTGACTGAAAAAGGACAAATGAATTCCTGTTCCACGGGAGCTCACGTGCATTTTCTGCACCTCTTCGCCCCTAATTCCCTGTAAGAATGGCAGAACAAGAAAACGCCACACGAGTAAGACAGAGGCCTTTCTTCCTACAGTGATGTCTCTTTTCTGCAACAAATCGCTGCATTCAGAGCAGATGCCCCTGCTACCTTTCAAGTAAATCCTTGTAACAGCAAATGATATCCTCACTCTGAAATGGGTCTCTGAAACACGCACGCTACAGAAACCCTCCATAAAGGGTGAGTGTAGTACCGTATTACAACAGATGCTCCCAAACACAAACTCATTTTCAAACTTTTCCCAGCATTTTATCAAACGTGCATATCAACAAGTATTTCACAGTGCTAAGTTATCTGGTCACATGGACTCTTTTAGAGGCCACTTGGCACGCCAAAGAAACGCTCCTTTTCTTGCAATGCTTCAGTGACAAATTATTCAGAGCTATTTGTGGAAGGGCTTGATAGCTCCTTGCTCCCGACCTGTGATTTTACAGGAGAAGGCTGCCGTACTGACAAAGTAATTATCACCTTATCAACCAGGCCAACAGTAAAATGACGCTGTTAGGTGATATGTGTTAGTACAGCTGAAGGAACTGCATTCCTAGCAAAAAAAATTAGAAGCACATTTCTGCATAAGCAGTGTTGATCCTTGAGCCAGAATAGCCAAAAATGGCACAAAAGAAATATGTCATTTGTTACACTAGGGATATTTTGTCTGTGTACACTCTAAAAGAATCAAAGAATCTCACAAGACTCTTGCATGTTTATTGCAGCAATTAATAACAAAGTGGGAGATCAGTATGCATCTAACAGCAGACCAAAAAAATTATTGCAGCTACTGCAACCTATGCTACTACTAATTATGTTTATATATTAATGCTATTAGATTTAATTGCTGTTTCGAACCATACTACTAAAACTATGTCTAAAAACTTACCAACTCGTACTATATAGAATCAAATCATGATTATTACACCATTCTTTTGAGAATACACAAAGGGAATTGTTAATGAAGCAAGTAATTTTTGTCATTTGACATTGCTAATGTACATGCTATACAGGGAACTCGATAGAATCATGAAGAACAAAAGATGCATTTAATAGTGCTTCACTTTGATATACTCCTAAGAATATGAAAGGTATTTTACAAGAACTGTCCTCAAGGATACTATTACTGAACACTGTATAAATATTCTTTTTGTTTAAGTTAGCATAAAGCCATTGACCTGAATGGGCTTCCCAGTGCCTGCATCTTCTGATCTACTGTGTTACTTGAACTCAAGGAAGGCAGCTGACCCTCAGAATTATGACTGCAAGCTGAAAGCAATAGGAAATGAATTTGGAAAGCTAGCAGTGAATCTCATACTGAACTTCAAAGGGGGACTGGAATCAAATTGCTCATTTAGAACATTATCCATTTCAGAAATGCATGTGATAGGCAGTAAATTATCTGCTCGTGAGTTGATGAGTTCTGGAAACTCATGGAACTCCCTCAGAAATACCTGCACATGCCACTCTGCACAGCTCAGTAACTTCTAGCTGTTTTGTTTCATAGCAAGATGATGATGTAGCACATTGAACTGCCAACAAGTCAGCTGAATCAGAAAAATAGTTTCACACGACTTAGAGCATTTCTTCTCATTTACATGCTTTTAGTATTTAAAGCAAAGTTGTAAGAAGAATGGAAATGAGTAAAACAAAACTGTTAGGACTTCCTTTGTTTGCAATGAAAATAATAGAAAAAATGATAATTTTCTATCATCTTACATGTTCCTTTAATAAAATCTGTGGAAGGAAAAAAAAGATGAAAAGTATTAAATGATTGGTATGAGTGCACCCTGCTGACTGCAGTGCAGTTAAATATTGGCACACCTATTCCCTGAATATGTTGAATTGTGGAAAAGAAAACAGCTTCTGCAAAACAGGAGGTTGCTTAGACATCTGACTGCACAGAACTGTGAAGGTAAATTATAACCTTCAGCAGTTTGAAGCTTTAAAGGTATCATCAACCAGAAAATAAGAAACTACCATAATATACTGCTATTTAGGCCAGCAAAACTATTCTAGACATAAACCAGGGAAGTTTTTTATGAGAGCTCATTTCTCATTACTTGAAAAATTTTTTAAACATAGTTCCTGGCCATTAATTACAAGTACTATACATTATAAAAATATAAGAAAAAGGTATTTACAACTGAAAACGAGACAAAATTATATATATAAATGTTGACAACTAATAAATAAGCCAACAGGAGAAGGAGCCAATAAGAGAGCATTAGTAGATCTCCCTTTCTCCTTCCAGATGATCGTAAAAGCCCAAACCCAAGTGCTGCATTTAGAAGGTGTCTGGGCATTAGTTGGAACTTGGCAGGCTGTACAGCTCAAGTCCCAGATGCACTGGAAAAACAGAGCAACACTGCAGGAAAGCAATATAAAAGCCACCAAGTTTGTTGAGGAACCAGAAGGAGAATTCCCCTTCTATTTAATACAATATTACTTTGAATTTCACTGCACCAGCTAAAGAGATGTCTCTGTGGTTGCAAGGATGCTTGGTCTGTAGAAAACTAAGGAAAAAAAGGTAGAGCAGAGCGGGCTGGTAGAACAGCTCAGACTGGCTGATGTCAGCAGCTGCAAAGGAAAACTTTAGCTAAGAGGAATCCTAATTATTGAACCAGATGCACTTATCTGAACTCTACAGTCTCTTGGAGGATGGTCATGAAATGAATAATTCTACACAAAAAACATCTCCATCAGGATATGAACTTAAGAACAGGAGTGGATGCGTGAACACGTAATTCCCACTGAACTGTTTTATTTTGGGAATTCAAAGTTGTACATAGGCCTCTTGAACGCCAGTTCGCCATTCCTGCTTTACAAGTGCTTTTTTGGGCCAAAAGTTGGGAGAATGAAGTATTAGTGTTGACAGATGGCCACAGTGATATCTGTGAGTTCCAGCATAGATTATGGTTTAGAAAGTCTTTAAATTTAGTAACACAAAGAACAACAGAAAGGAGAATGAAATGCTTATTTAGGCACCTTTGCTAACACAGCTTAAGTCTAATGGATTTCTAGGTTGCCTGCGCTGCCCTACCTTGTGTCAAAGCAGCTAGAATTGCTTGTTCCTTGCACTTTATCTGAAAAAATACCTAAAAAACGGCATGCTGATTTACATCCAAAGCACTACAGAAAACATGTTCCGCACTACATGTTCCATCTACCCTAGCAGGACTCAGGAACATATTCCAAATTTCCACAGAACTGCACCGCTGCTAATCGAGCTATATCTGACGCTAGTCCCAAAGGACC
>JAVCKT010097498.1:0-11630 GCA_032273925.1 Rhynchotus rufescens
TAAAATTCAGTTGGTTTTGATTTACTTTTTACCATAGTGGATTTTTAACTCCCCTTTTTCCATTTGTAAAACAATCTCTTAGTCAGATGTCACTGTGTTCATCAGACAAAGAGGAAGAAAAACAAGTGCTTTCCTTGCTTGGATTCAGTGAAAATCTAGAAACAGATCTTCTGTGACCTGCTCTGCTAATCTATTTTATTTGGATGCAGATACCAGATTTACTAGATAGCTCTTTACCAGCAGCAGCAGTGACACTGGTCAGCAGAAGATTCCTCATTAAAGTTTCCTGATATTCATAGAGAAGCAGTAAGATTAAACCTGCCAATACAAGGCGTTGAACTCGAGCCCTTGTCAGCGGGTGCCTTTTTTCCGACCCCATTAGAAGCTTCCATTGATTTTCTCTTCCTTTTTTTTCCCCTGCAAATCAGAGCTCAGCCCTTCAGAGAGGCCAGAGGGGCAGCGAGGTTTTTTTCCAGCTCCCTCCAAGAGGGCGACTGAATGACAGAGCACGCGGCCGACTCGGGGGGCTGAGCTGGGAAGCGGCTGGAGCGCTCCCGGGATATTGCACACAGGGATAAGGGGATATTCTCCTTAACCATTTCTGTTCCAGTGTCGCACCTGGGAA
The DNA here is from genome assembly GCA_032273925.1 of Rhynchotus rufescens. Lineage (NCBI taxonomy): Eukaryota > Metazoa > Chordata > Aves > Tinamiformes > Tinamidae > Rhynchotus > Rhynchotus rufescens. Next base: position 626 of record JAVCKT010097498.1, read on the forward strand.
GCCAAGATATATTTGCTTGGAATAGGGTAAACAAATCTGTGAAGAACAAAGAAAAATAACCAAATTTTGTCCCATTATAACTTTCCTTCAAATTGTACTGTATTCTTCTGCTCTTCTCAGGTGTTTTTTTTATGTGAAGAAATAATATTCAACTATGAGTTGGTTATGTTTGTTTTTTGCTTTCTTGTTCAAATAATTCAGACCTATTTTAGGCCTAAAAGCCCAACCCTGCCCTGCCCGTCTGCACCAAGGACAGTGGCCACCTCGGTCAGAGACCAAGGCTAAGGAGAGGAGCGCTGGCGTGAGGAGAGTCGCCTGTCACGGGTGCCGTGCGCTACCTGTGGACATGGCACGGGGTCATTTCCTTGACAAAGCACCCCGTGGTCCTGCCAGTTTCTCAGAGGCCGCCCTAGACGTGTGGTTTTTTTTTTTTATCCTGGGTATTGGTTGACACAACGGGTGTTCCCCACGTGGCGACTTGTACAGTGGGACAGGGTGTCCCGAGCCGGAGACGTGGCGCGGGGAAGGCGGCCTGGGCTGTCCCTGCCCGTGCACGTCGGGGACAGGCAGCGTGTGGGGCTGTTCACGTCTGCCTCCCTGCTGGCCCGGCCGCTTCACGTGCGCGGAGCCCGGCCCAGAGCTTGGGATTTACCCCCAGCCTCTCGCGCTCAGGTTCCTCTCCATAGGCTGTGGGGTTTGGAGTTTGCTTGCTAGAAGTTTTCGAGGTTTTTCCCTTTAATTCAAAGGTATTAATGTGTCAAGAACAACATTAAAGCAGCATCAAAGACTCCTGAAAAATCTGGAGGTATCAGTCCTCATTGCTGCGTGTAAGAGATTATGTTGTATGTGCTGGAAGTGTGAAAAAACCAGCGTTGCTGCCAAAACACCCTCCGCGCTGCAGGTCGCTGCCCGTGCGGCCCGGGATTCTGCGCTCGTGTGGCTGCCGCAGCAGTGCAACCCGTGGTGTTCTCCAGATGGGTCCACGTCACGTGCACCGTGGGCGTCTTGTGATTGATTTCTTTGTTTTCAGAGACTATTAGGTCATGCTTTTATTCAGTCAATTTTATTTCAGCTAATTCTCCCTCCTCCTCCCCTCCGTTTCCCTCTGGAAATGCTCCCTACGCGGCTGGATCAGCACCGGGGGCTGACAGCCGAGCATCACCCTGAACCCTGACGTTGGAGCCCATCTGGTTAATCCTGCCTGTATCCAGCACTGCATCCAGCCTGTAATCACCTCACTGCTGTTTGAGCTTGGTTTTAGTTGGAGGGCACAGCAGCCCTAACTGCTGGGGCCCCCTTGGCTGCTGCTGGAGCGTGTTGTGACGGCTGGAGCTTCATCTCCGCAGCGCTGGCTCCTGTGTGCTGAAAGCGGAGAGGCGGCAACGTTTTCCTGGTCGTTTTGGGGACTGGAGGATCTGCTCGGCAAATAAATTCTGGCTTTGATGGGCAGGTCAGCCGCTGGCATGCGCATCCCCAGGACATCAGGTGTGAATTAGCAAGGCTGTGAGGCTGGGGAGGGGTTTTCTAGCAGGTGTTTTTGAGCACCCAGAGGACTCTGTTGTACAGGTCAGCACATGGGCTCGTCTGCTTGTCAGGCGTCTCTCCAGGAGTTGTATCTTGACACAGGCTGCCACCACACAAAGCAAGATACAGCATCTTGTGGGTTAGGGCCCAGCCCATAGCACTGGGAAAGATGTCTCCTACTTCCTTGTATCTTTTCTTACATGAGTTAAACCCTTCTGTTGCATTGGATTTGTTCAGGAAACAGTAAATAAGATTTTCTTCTGATTGCTGTCATGCCACTGAGGTTAAGAACTAGCCTCTTCCCGACAGTTCCAAGGCGAGCAGTTTGTTGGGATACTGCCGAACAGAAACAAGGTTTGGAGGGAGAGCTGCTGGTTTCCTGCAGCCAGTGCCCGCCGCGGTGATGGGGAGCGGGAGCCGGGCTGTGCGGGCGCCCTGGAGCCGCCGCTGCGCCCGCCCGGCGCTGCCTGCGCTCCCCGCGGCCACGGGAGCCCCGCTTCGAGGCAGCAGTTTCATACACAGACACGGGCAGCCTGAACAGCGCTAGGCGGTACTGATGCCTTTCCTATCTGCAGACAGAATGCTCGCTCTGCAAGGGCTGAGGTTGTCCAGATTAATTAGGGGATAAAGTGGAGGTGGTATGAAAGACGGAGAATAACCAGAGGAAGTACCACATTGCAGTGGCAATGCAGTTAGTCCTGTCTGTTTATGGAAAGTCCGAGATGCTCTCGCAGCGTTTGTGTACGACCTGCTCCGAGCTGCCTCCCTGGCTTCCCGACAGCTGAGGCCCTTTCCCGGTGCGGGCCCATGTTAGCAGCCGTCGTGCTGGGCTGCTCCTTTTCCCTGGCCATGGCAGCTCCCGCGGGGCTCCGCGTTCCCTGCGGCTCCCGCTGACCTGCGCGCGGGAAGGAGACGTCGCCGGCCCGTCCCCTCGCCCGCCGAGGCGCTGCTGCCCCGGCTCTGCCCCGGCTCTGCCCCAGCTCTGCCCCAGCTCTGCCCCGGCTCTGCCCCACGCCGGCCCTGGGCACGTGCCGGCTGCCCCGAGCGCGGGGAGGCCACAGCACGGCAGTGCCCGGGCTGAGAGCTGCGGCGCCGCGCGGGAGCCTCCGTGCGAGCGGGGCGCCCGTGGGAGCTGCAGCCGGCCGGGGAGAACGTCAAGAGATGGGTGGTCTGGCCGAGAGGTTTTCCCCCATTGTCCCCCACATCCTTTACCTTGTAAAGTGTCCTGGGAGGATTTAAGGTGATGTATCAGTTTAAGCTACTTTTAGGCTTTTCTTTATGGATACATATATATGGTAAATCTGCATACATAATATGGCAAGTCTATTTAAGAGCTTGAATGTCAGTGCAGGTTTTGGGCAGACAGTTAATTCTTTCCCATCTGTGCCAGCTGGGAATTTTTTAGGTGTCAGTGTGGTTGCAGGGTAGAGAATTTGAAGAAATCCCATTATATTATATAAAATAAAATCTTACGTGTATTCCCCTCTAATCAGAGCAAAGTTCTGGAGAATTCAGAAGCTGTCGCTGCCTGGAATAGAGGGAAATAATCAAACGTTTTCATTTTTAAAGGTTAGGAAGATTATTTGGCACCTATCAGCTTATCCAGACTCGGTTTGAAATAGCAATTTATGGACACGGACAGTGTGCTTGATCTAAAAATGTATTTGCCAGTGAGCAGGGCCTTCCTGCTGGCAGGAATCTCACTGCTCTCGGTAGGCTCACGACTGGACAGTTTGTGGCGTCATTTTATGCATTTATTTTTTGGTCCTCCAAACCTTTGGGGAAAATCAGTTTTAAAACCGAGTCTCACAGCTAAGGTAGAAAGCACAGCTAGGGTAAAACGTGAGGTACAGCTTGTAGAAAATGCTTTTATCATGGAGATGTTTAGCCCAGCTTAGATATCAGGGAGCTCCAGGAAAACCCAAGCACCAACGGGGAGTTTATTGTGCGAATTAGGCGCCGGCTTGTGGGAAGCGTATTTCCAGTTTGGCATCATCTTTAGTCTCTTATTGTGCCTTACGGTGGTTTCAGGTATTTTTGGATGCCAGTTGGAGATGCCATACATGGAAACCTGCATTATATGAGATTTAAGCCCTTTTCCTAGCTCTGCATTCCATCCTATTGATGACTTGCTAAAGCTTTGGACCACAATAATTACCTTTCAAAAACCAATAACTGCCATGAGAGCAATCTGAGGTTAGCGGCCATTCCCTCTTGTTTCTGTAGAGCAGAGTGATTCTCCTTTTGTTCCTACGGGAGCAAAATCTGCAGAGCCCTTTCCCTGCACTCCTTTTACTGCCCTGTACCTGCTGTTAGGGTATTTTATCAGATTACCTTTTTTTTTTTTTTTTTCTCCAATTTACAATAAAAATGACCTTTAGTTTTTCATTGCCTTGTGAGGGGATGGCCTAAGGGTGTTTGAGCAGTGTTAAGGCAGTAAAGCTTACAGGCACATTTTCTAACAAAATATTTATGCACAGCTGCGTATCATAAATCATTCCTTCCAATCTCTGAATGTTAAATGTTTCTTATATAAAAGTTACCGCTGTTGTTATCTGGCTTTAACAAGGTCTGGGGTTTCTTGTTTGGCACAAATATTGTTGCTTTTCGGTTTTATAATCAAGCTGCCCTAGCTGTAACGCTTATACAGCTTGAGTGCAAGCAAAGGTAGCTTCGGCTGCCAAAATATTTGTGTTTTCTTAACAGTTAGCTCATATTTTAAAAATACAGTGCATGTTCTCCTTTACTTACATCATTTGTTTGTAAATCAAACTGATGCATATGTTGCCTGTAAATAACTCCTAGAAAGGAAAAAGAATGCAGTTAATGGGGTAGAAATAGCCTCTGGGGACTAAACCTGCAGTTTTTGCCATTTTTCCATGTGACACTGCGGTGCCAGGGGATCCTGTTGCAGCACCTCTGGAATGGATCTGCTTGCACCACTTTAATTCCCAGGGCTCGGAGCAGGAATGAGTGTGGATGGACGGCAAGGCAGCCGTAGGGGTGGCAGCCTGCTTGTGCGGAGCGGCGGAAGGCGAGGTTAGGAGGAGACTGGAGCGAGCTGGAGGCTGAGCCCGCGCAGGAGGGTGCTGGGGAGCTGCAGGACGAGGCTTTGCCAGTAAACCAGAGAGCGGCAGTGGTCCCCATGGTCTTTTCCGGGTGCTTGGAAAGCAGACTGACAGATATGTACATAATAAAGCAATGCCCTTCTTCCCTTCCGTGTCTTCGGTCTTTTGACTTCTGACCTGTGTGTTTGCCATCTTGAGAATAGTTTTACACGACTCTTCTTCTATCAGACTTCAAAAATACTTCATTTTCATTCTAAGGAAGAAGGAAACTTTTAACAGGTTGGCCTGTGTTCCACTAGTAAAAGTAACTTCAGACGAGGTGCAGTGTTTATCGTAACGAGTCTGCAAGTGCTTCTGCAGGCTTATTTCTGTTTTAACATGTTTCTGATACAACAGTGAGATTTGTTATTTTTCTTGCAGATACTGATGAATACCGACCACCTGTTTGGAAATCTTACTGTAAGTATCTCGACAGATTTTTTTTTCAAGTTTGAGTGTAAAATGTGTCATTTCGCGGCTTCAAAGTAATCATAATTTTTATTTTCATTAGAATATCAGTTAAGAAGTATCCAAAGTAAAAGGAATCATTATTATCTAGAGACAATTGTGGTTGATTATCCCCAAGGCATTAGATTTAGCAAAACAATAAAGACTTAATTAATCCGTCCTTCAGCATTTTGCTTAGACTGGGCAGTATTTTCACAACCGCTAATGTGTGCAATTGCTGCGATGGTTGGGACATTGATCTGTAGATTTGTGGTGAAGCCTCTCTGTGCCTCTGGAGGCATCATTTGTTGTATCAGTAGCTTATTGTATTTATTGTGTCAGTAGCATATGCCACATCAGCCGCTTGATATCGAAGCAGTTGTACAAAGCATGATGCAAGCAAGCTTTTGTCTTGCAGAGAGTGGCTGAAAGATGACATGGATTTCAGTCCAATCATTAGTCATGATTGAAACATGTGAATGCACTTGTTACTGACTGCTGTATGTTTTGCCTTCATTTGCAAGAGTTAATAACCACAGTGAGGCACCCCGTGAGCTCAGGGAGCGCTGCCCCTACTTCAGGTTATTCTGGGCCATCACCTGTAGTCCTTACACTGGCAAGCGGGCAGCTTGTCGGGGCTGAAGGCGTGGGTATGTGCAGGCGAGCTGGGCATCACGGCTCTCCATGCTGCACCCTTGTTGTAATTGGAATTAAGGGCACAATCATGGAGCTTCATCATGTGCCTGTCTCGTGATGGATGAAGAGGAATGTCTTGTTTGACAGCCCTGGCAGCAGCTACTGCAAGAAGCTGGTGTGGATTGGTTTGAACTGCACACACCGATTATGGGAGGAGGATATTGTTCTGTTATTTAACTAGTTCACCTGGCACACTTTCGGGAGGAAGAGGAGGAAAGGTAGTGTCTTTCCAAGAGTTTCTTCCAGAAATTGTTTTCAGCCTTGCTTAAAGAAAGGAGGGAAATGATCTACATATTTTAACCAATTTCTACAGATCGTGCTGATGGTGTTTCTCCATGGAACACTCTATGTTATATTCTTTTTTTAACTTTGAACTTGATTCTGCAGTTGGATATGGACAAGGGCTAGGGCTGTCAAATAGGACCTGAGTGCTAGGCAAATAACTGGTCTTGCTATGATTGAAAGCAAGGTTGCTGGTTTCGACACTAATGTGCTGTTCTTCATCACTATCAAAAATATTTTTGTAGTATCACCAAGTGATATCAGTTGCTTTTTAGGAACGTCAACCTAGAATGCTGGTGTTTCTGTGTGGAGCAAAAGGGAGTGAATTTTTCCAAACATCTTCAGTATCATCAGGCATTTGGGCACTTTGTCCATTCTCATGTAATCTGGAACGTTAATGCAGTGTTTGTCTGTGGAAAGATTTGTGATCAAATGACAAGCATAAGGAAGTCAAGTCTTACTGGGTACGTTAATGGATGGTCTTGTTATCCGAAGGAGGTGACAGCATTTGTTAACACACCTCGGTGTTAGTACTAATGACAGAAGGATAATTTCCAGAGTAGTGTTCAACTATTAAATTGGTGTTGACAACCTCATTTCGAAGGTGAATTATCAAATCAAACACCTTTTGTGGAAGAAGCCAAGAGTCACTCCTCTGGTAGGTTGTTGTTATATCAGCACGTTAGTACCATTAACTTTACAACTGGCCTGGTGAGGGTTGTTTCAAAGAAACAAGAGGGCTCAAGAGGACGGGCAGCAGGAGATAGGAGTAAAGCCCCATAACTTGGGCCTTGCACATTTGACTGCAGCTCAATTCCTCAAGTCTTTAGATCTGCAAAGGCCTTTTTTTTAACCGTGTACAGAAGTAGTAGTGGGGAAAGCAAGAGGGTTTGGTTCCACAAATTTCTCAGTAATTCCTTTAAAGTTTCAACAGATTTCTGGTGATTGAAAGAGTGCCCAACATAGCAGGAGGAGACTCCTGCTTCCTGAAGAAAGTGTAGCACCTGCGTGATTTCACATATGTTTAAGTTTAGGTTTCTGTTTACCCGGTTTCTTTTCTCATCTGCATGAGTAAAGCCTGCCTGAGCTTACCCAGTGACTCCCTAGTGCTCTGTCAATTGGCTTGGGTATCAACAGACTCTTTTCTAGTGAATTGTAAATAACTGCAGACATTGGTGTATGTGTCCCTGTGCAAAAACTTGCAAGAAATCTTTTTTCTTTTTTTTTTTTAACAGCAGAGTTAAAATGCCTAATGATTCTGTATTAATCACATTTAACTTCTGTATTCTCCCAGTGTATCAGTTGCAACAGGAAGCTCCTCATCCTAGAAGGATAACGTGCACTCGTGAGGTGGGTATCATATACATATATACATATATACATTCAGTGTTTTGTACAGTCCACTAATTGCGAGTCTGTGCCTAATGTTGTGCAACAGGAACAGCTGTTAGATGGGAGACTTGGCACTGTGATTAGAGTAAGTGGCCTTCAGGGCACTGGTACCATTTCATTTAAAAATAGAATTTGAAAACATTTTGAGTATCATTTACTGCTTCTGATTTTTAAGTAATTGGAAATGTTTTTATTCTGGTCCTTCTGGGGTTCACTGAAGCAAGAGCAGAACAGTGCAGAGAAAGCCTATTTGTTCTTACACACACTGGTGCTAATTGCATGCAACATATCAGCACGCAGAAGACTGAAATTTCCTCTCCTTGCTCTTTGAGTCAGAATACTTGGGCTTGTGAACCCCCGTAGCTGAGCTCTGCAGAGCCATTAAGCAGTAGCAGTGGGATCCTGCCCTTGTTGCCCTTGTGCCTCCCTGGCACCGCGGGAGACTGGCGCCTCTCCACACCTGAGGTGCCTCCTCACACCTGGCACCTTTACCTGGTGCCAGGCAGCCCACGGCAGCCTGTGCTCCTGCCTCTGCCTTAGGGCCTCGGCTGGGACCTGGGGCAGCACCCGCTGCACTCCCAAGGACGCCGAGATGTTGGTTTGACTTGTTAGGCAATACGGCAAAACTCATGCTGAATAACCCCTGGAAGTTATGAAATGGTTGCCATAAAATATGAGCGTTTTTGTCATGTACTAAGAAAAAGGAAATTGATCTTTGAAATATGTTAGTCATTTTGACATTGTATTAAAAACAGGAGGCCATAGTATTGTCAGGAGCATTAATAGCTTGCAGTTTTGATCATGAAGAGGATTCCTGTACAGAATCAAATGGGCATTTCACTGTCGTCTTTTCAAATGCCCAAATGTGGTTCTACCAAGTAGTCTGTCAACCTCTAAGATAGAAAGTAGTGATTTAATGGAAGTGCATATTTGATATAGTGGAAACACTCATATCATCTTTTGTTAGTTCAATAGATTTGCATTTTTATAAAAGATACAGCTATAGCTGCTTGCAGTAGAGCAGGATATAGCTGTATGCAAGAATGATACATGGGTTCTGGAAGTCTTGCAGCAGATAAGTGATTATATAATGTTATAATGATTAGAGTAGTTGTGCATGTAGATACGCACAGCACATAATTCTAACCAGCTCAGGGTGAAACTGAAAAATGCTTGAAGCAGTCCAGCACATTCAGTATGTGGGATGTAAGGTTGGCATCATATTCCATACTAGTTTGACTGCAGAGAGATCTTTTGTAGTCTTTATACCTTAGGTGGAAAACCAAAAGGAAACTAAACCTTTTTCCTAACCTTTTGGTTAGGAAACCAAAAGCAGAATTTATACCAGATTCTCCTTTATAATGTCTAGAGATATAAATACATATGTAGTATCTGGATGTTAAAGAGGGCTCTCACATTTGGGATGATGGAAATCCTTCAGGTATGACAAGACCCAGGTTTGTTTTCAGAATCAAACAAGATGCCTTCTCGTGTCAGGCAAGTATAAAAGCATTGGTGAAGCTTTTTCAAATGCAGCTTATTCTGACCATTCTAACTGAATTATTATTTATAAAATTTTTGTTAGCTATGAATATAATTGAAATAGCTGCTGGATGGAAAAGTTAGACTGCTACAGGGAGAAAAGTTTGATGGCTGAGCTGTGCGTTGCATGAACAAATGATCCAGGCTCCTCAGAGGGTGTCTGAGCTTGTGGTGACCTGGAGAGGTCTCGCTGGTCTGATCCTGTGATCCTGAAGTCTGCTGGAACCAGGGAGGGCGGCTGGAGGAGCTGCACAAGCGGTCAGAACTCCTGAATCCCGTCAGCACTGAGGACACATCCCTGGCTGTAGTGTAAAATCTCCATGAATTTATTCAAAAGTAACTTACGACAAACTTCTAAGTATAAAACTGTCCCTGTGCAAGGGGGAGCAAAGAAGGAAGACATTTTGATTTTAATATAGTTTCATCCCAGCCTTTGAATTGCAGAGTAAACCTGTCTGTACAACAAACACTATTGTAGAGACTGAGGAAAAATAATAAGAGTTGAGCTACATAAAACAGACCTATGTGAGAATCAGTCGGCTGCAGGTACTTAACTGCAGAACGGAACATATTAAAAGCACATTTTCTTGAAGAATCCATTTATGAAAACATACAAGTCTTTGAAGCTTATATTTAACTAAGAGAAGTAAAATTGAAATAATACATTATCGTTGTGCCTTTTCCTGCTTCTACATTAGTTTTATTATAATGAATCTAATGGTGTTTTTCATTGTAAGTATTGAACATTTTGTGCAGCCGAGCCGAATCTGAAGTGCAGAAACCTCCAGTGAGCAGCACCGTGTTTCACCTTTCTCTGTGGTCTCAGCCTTGAGCTCTGTGATCTGCTCCTCCTCGGCTGGGGATCTCTCAGCAGCCACGCACGAGGCAGTGGGGAGCAGGAGCTCTTCCTGAGTAGCTGGATTATTCAGCTGTATAAACGAATTCATAAATATTAGGAAATGAATATTGGTCCGGATAATATCAAGGAGGTCAGTGGGTGGGAATAACTGGTAATTTGGCAACGGATTAGCACCTAAATCACTTCTCTTGTGTTGTTGTGTTCTACTTGTTGAAATAAGCACGAGCGACGATGAGAGGGAAGAACACTTGCTAAGGAGTAATGGGGAACTCTCCCGTGAGAAAGATGTTTCGCTGAAGGTGTAAGGACGCGTGTTGTACAAGCGCTGGCTCTCGGAGACGCAGCTAACGGAATGACCTACTTTATGTGAAACTGCTTTCGAGTGCAGATAACTCAGGTTTCCACTCTGTTACTCCAGTTTCGTATCAGAGAAACTCAGCTCAGTGAAGCTGCAGTCGGATAACAGCAGCATTCAATCCATTGGGGATTTCTGCTGCTGTGAAGGTGCAGCAGAACCGAAGCTCTTAACACTGGGTGATGGGCGCTTGTGGATTTCCATGTTGATGATGCCATAACATTTTAAGGATGTTTGACTTCTGCATTAGAGTCACATATATATTATAACTATTTCCAATTTATGTTTTTTTACCCTCTTGGATTATTTTTTGCGCAGAAATTCTTTTATTTATTTTTATTGTAAGATTTCTTTTTATTATAAAAGATATATTTATTTTATAAATATATGTAAAATATTCACAAAATAATATTACTGTGTGTGTATATATATAAAATATATACATATTATATGTATGTGTATATATGCATGAGTATGCACATATTTGGAAAATCTTGGAATGTCATGTTATACTTCAGATAAATAATTCTATATGAAAAGATGATTGAAATTACTGCCATTTTGTTTCCTTGGTCCTAATCTGGTGCTAATAGTTAACAAACCTGTCAACCAGGGCTCCTGAAATTTCTGAAGAAATAGAGACTAGATAAACTTTTCTGGTAACCTTGAAAGTTTTTTTTTTCCCCTTTTTGAAGTGACCCAGTCACTTCAGGATATTTGGAAACAACCACCAAACTGGTCAGCTCTTGTTTGTTCTTGTGTGAAGGAGAAAAAAAAAATGTGTATGTATGTGTTTGTGTG